>JAVSCE010018689.1:0-121495 GCA_032199065.1 Smutsia gigantea | reverse complement strand
AGAGACCATAGCAGAAAAATGTAACATTCAAAAATACAAATTTATAAAATGTCTAAAAGGATGAAATTTGTGTATTAAAACCAAGGGTGATACTAGGTTAAACAAGCTTTCCTTATTTTATTGCTGACCTTGGGTTCTAGCAAAATCCACAGTAGACTGATGTTATAGTCCTCTATTAGTTTTAGTATTCTATTCAATCTATTAAATGAAAAAAGCATTTATAGATTTAGGATTTTGTGTTAAAATGGGATTGAATGCACCAGTTGGAAACCCTTAAACCTGGCAGCTGGTGGGAACAGACAGACTTCACCCATCCAATGGTGGTACAGTGACTGTGTGCAGATCTGCAGGTATGTGTGGTATTTGCTCATGCATTTTACTGAAGCATCATTTAAGCACCCAGTATAGGTCAAGCATCACAGACTGCCCTTCTACCCTGTACTTAGATAGGAGAACTGCACTGTGTCTTCCTTTTGGTGGGCTAAGCAGCCGTTTCACTAACAGTGTCACGTTAGATGATTCACCATTTTGAACCCCTGGCTGTTGTCTGTCAAGAGACGAATGTATTAGGCCCATGAACTACTTTATCCTGGACGCCATTCTTTTATCCATAATGTCTCAAAACCCATGAAAATGTAATTGAGACACATTCTGCCTTAATAATTCTTTAAGGAAATGGGGAGGCTTCCATCCAATAAAAGAGGGGGGGATTGCAGCAGGGGAGGCAGAATCAATAAAAATATTTTACAACATCTAAAATTTTTAAGATAATTTTATCCAAATGCTTAGCTGTCATTTCAGAAATCAAAAAGCAGCATCCAGAAACAATTGGACACCGTTCAGGTTAATTTGAGAGGAGCAGGAGAGTGGCCCAGAATCCCTGACATTTGTCCAAAGAGTTCAAGACTTGGTAAAAATCTTTCAAGAGGTAGAAGGCAATTAAAGGTAAGAGGAAGATCTGCTATGACATGGTACGTTTGCTCAAGTGCTGGGGAAGAAAGAAAGGAGATACTGAAAGACAAGAGAAAATAAATGCTAAATCTGCCTGTAAGAAATACGTGAACCACAAGAGCAATGGAAGGGAAGATGACTTCCCTACTTTCATTTATTTTTAATTAGCTGCCCATGAATGATGGTGAAGAATACAATGACCACTCATACAGTTTGGCGCTACTGTCTTGATTCATATGTACAGGACAGCATATGTTGCATTTTATGATCTGTATGATAATCATCTTTTCAATCTTCATTCAAAGGTGAGATTTCTCATCCTCCATCAATTAGGGCCTACCACTAGGGTGGAAAGCCCAAGGTGAGGGGCATTGTGTTTCCTCTTTGTGGGTCACTATTTATCCCACTGGGTAACAACAGTTTCTGATCTGTCCAGCGCTGGAGAGCTGGTGTAGTGTTCTCTGGGTCTGTCACAGGTCTAAGGTTTTTGTGGATGATGTCAAGGATGATTCAGAGATCCCACTTCCCAAAGCTAAGCTTGTTTATCTGAAGTTTATGTCTCTCCTCCTGCAGGCCACTCCATCCTTCTGCAATCTCTAAGGTTGCAGTTAGTGTCAGCTTGTCTCTGGCCAGGCTGTTTACCCCAGAAGTTTGTGACATTCCAGTCTGTAACCCATCCTAAAGGATCTGTCCTCCTTTCTGAAAATTTCCTTAAATATCTGTATGTTATTAAAAGTTCTGTGCTAGACAGTATAGTTGTTTCACAAACACTATGTTCATAATACCAATTCATTATAAACTAAGAACAACATCATTAGGCTGAATGACAAATATTTAATCAACATACACAGTCTTAGAGTACCCTTAGAGTAACCACGTTTATATGCCATCTCTCTATCCTGGCCCCCATCATTGTCAATTATTTTGACTATCTTTATAATCAATACAATTTACTAGGACCAAATTAACCACAGAGTAATCAACACCTTTTATTAAAGTGACCAAAACATTTAGCCACATTGTCTATTTTTCACTATATCATAACAAATCTATTTACATACATATAAATATTTTATCATAGAATTATATACATATCCATACATATTATTTCATGTAACTGTAGATTTTATGGTTGAAAGTTAAAAGATTTAGCCTACTTTCATGAAGTTTTCTTAGAAAAATTATCTACATATGGAACTTGTATCAGAATCTGAAATAAATATTTCAGCGAGCTGTATGAAGACAGTAATCACACACCTAAAAGTGGATCAACCAACAATGTATATTCAGTGAAACTTTGCAACCATGTAGGCTATCTTTTATAATATTCATAAACCTCAGTGAAGTGTTTTAAATAATTAATTTTACTTTAATTAATATAAATAACTCTTTTAATAAATTTAAATGCCTATTTAAGTTAAAGGGCCACTCTCTCAACTGTGTAGCCTGACCATACAAATGTTCTTAATGCCAGAAATGATTTGTACTTTAAAATCCTCAGGGGAAAAAAACAGATAAAAAGAAAAATGGATCAGCACATCCTTAGCAGCTGAACCATTATTTACTTACTAGGTTTAGTACAGGAGAGGGATATCGTCACAGTGCTCAGTGCTGCGATGAAATTAAATCACGTCAGCATTTTTCACACCCAACAAAAGAAATATGTAATATAGAGAGAATTATACTTCCTTTTAAAGAAAAAAAAAATCACCTTCTCAGCTCAATAGCTTACCTTAATCTGGTGATTAAATTCCAAGGATGAGTGATCTTGAGCTGCCATAAAAATACAAAGTGTATCCATATATTGGATTTTATTAATCTCCTGATTTTGACTGCCTTGGTTTCATTCTTGGAATAAACTAGAAAAGTCCATTTATGCTTACATCCTAAAGCATAATTACTATGATTAAAACGTTGCAGTAACTTATGAGCTGTAAAACTAGTAAATTATATCCAGCCTGTAAGTAGAACTAATTATAAAGCTGTTGGTTGATTAAGGTGTTTATACTAAAGAGTATTAAAGGGATTAGTCCAAAGCTTTACATCCTGCAGCACAGAATTAATATGCAGGATTTAAACACTCAAATTAATTCAGATGCAACAAACAATTATATGAAATAGGAACACTCCACCCAGCTAATGACCACACTAGTCCACCAAGCTAATTTATAATCATGTACTTATTGACCTCTTTGCATGTTCACAGAAGGACTGTGCTCAGGCTAATTCCTGTGTGCAAGTCATTGTCATAGTCCTGTGTCTAGTCATCAGAGTGATTAGTGCCAGACAGGAAGCATAGTCACTAGTCCCTAATATCACTGCAAGTTTTGCCATAATGAAACCTCTCATCTTGCAATTACATGTAAATAATAAACTCTATAACATCATCACCGTCAACAAGAAGCATTTAGTAAGAACTTACTATGAACATTTCTAGACTCTTCACTGAACAGTTGTGCTCCAAACTTGACCTCCCTGAGTTTATCAGCTAATTGGAATAAATATGTTGAAGGAGAGAAAGACTAGGTCAAAATAATAGGCAGCCCAGTTTAAGGTGTAAGATTCCTGTTTCAGACAATTAAGATAGTGACACTATATCCCAGTCCATTGCTTAGCCTTCTCCAGGATTTGTTCTGAGATAAATAAATGCAGTCCTGGTCCCCTGGGACTTATTCATATTTTTCAGCAAACAATTATTAAGCTCTACCTTGTACAGTATGGAAGACTTTAGAAAAGAACAAATGCAGCCATTGCTCCAAGAAGCTAAGAAATATGCATTTTAGGAGTTAAGAAAGATAAACATACTGTTAACTATATACAGATTTGGAAGAGCACTGACATACGTGAGGCACAAAGAAAAACATGAGCTCATACACTGGAGAGCTGATACCAATATACTGCTGGCATCCTACACAAAGCATAAGACCAAGAGCCCCAAATGGGCTAGATATAGAGTCTGCTTCTCTTACTCGCTGTATGGATTTAGCCAATAGCTTTCATGTACCCGTGTCTCACTGAAGAAAAATTTTATTGTATACAGATTTAATGGAATTGTTGAATTGGGAAAAAAGCTAGTATCTTGTATGTGTACAAAGAGTCATTCTTGCTGTCACTGAGTATCCCACTGAAGACATGACTAGCAAGGTGATTGATCCTTGGGAGAATACAACTTGTCTCATTTCTAAATGTTTCTTTCTTTTTTATTTATCTATTCACCCATTAATTTATTTATTCATTCATTCACTTATGAGTTTCTGCTTTTTGCCCAGAAACTCTTCTGTTCTGAGACGGTAACACAGTAAGCAAGAATGAAACATTTACCTCCTCTCAGTGGAGAGCAGTTCATCACTAGATCTTCTAAAATTCTCACGGAAAGGTAAAAAGGTATTGTAAAAAACTCAGAGGCTGCTTCTGGTGAGTCAAAAAAAGTTCTGTATGGTGAGCCACAATGAAGTTACAGAATGAGGGTTTTGAGGATGTGGCCTTAAAGAGAGAGTTGGACCGTATCTGGAAATATACTGAGGGAAAGCATAGAAACTAACTATGCCTGGCCATGTTCAACACTCTAGAGACAAAGTGTATTTAGAAAAAAAAGATTAGTAGACTTCTCATTAATGTTAGAATATCCTCCCTTGAGAATTATTTCAGATGTTAAGAAATCTTACAGACCTGATATGGATGATTGGTTTTTGTTGGTAGCAAATACAAGGCTTTTTATTTTAACTTTTCAGAGGCCACAAGAACTAACAGAAATTTGGTGTATTTTCTAATGAATAAAGGTTCTCTGAGCAAATCATACAAGAAAAAGGCCATGCCAGAGTCACTCGGGACCTGAACTGTCTGATGGATAACCTGGCCCTGTGCACATTACCGAATTTTAGAGTAATATAGAAATAAGAACTAACATTTATATATATACCAAGAGTTGTTAATGAACAAGAAAAACAAAGCATGAATTTGTACTGACATTAAAAATGGAAAAGGAGATTCTCATAATCTTAAAACCAAATGCTTCCAGAGCAAAAATGCCATTTTCTGATTTTTCAGGAATCCTAAGTCTGGCATGAAGTCTTGGCCAAAGCAGACTACAATTTTTGTTTCTAATAAGCAAGCTAATTGTTTGTTTCTAATAATACTGATGATGATAACTAGTTGGAGAAGAGAAGATACCATTTAGGATCTGTTTGACTAGAGGAAGAGATCAGAGATGTGCTCTTAGGAGAATCCTATAAGGGAGCAAGAGCAGAATAGGGCAGTGAAAAAGGTAGGCAAAGCTGTGGTTTCAAGAGAAATCTATCCTCAGTTTATTTCCACAAGGGGGTTGAAGTGTATATTTTAGTGTTAAGATTATACCTCCAGAGTCAACGGGACGGACTCTTACCTCCCACGTCATTCAAGGGTTACCCATGGCCTGTTCTTCGGGGAAGAGGCATGAATAACCTCCTAGGAGCACTGAGATGGCTCTATCAGCCAAGGGCAATCGGGGAGGAAGGCTGGGAGCCATCAGCAGCCAAGGCTTACTGCAGCCAAGCCCAGCAAAGCACTCCAACAGCAACTGCTGCAGAGCTACATAACATACCCAAGGTCTGGGTCCGAGCCTAGACAGCATCCTAGGAAAAGAAATAAAATTGTTGACCAAGGAAGAGAGAAAAATTTTACTGTGTTTGTATAATAAAAAATAGTAATGAAAAATAAACTGTCTCTTGAACCACATTTGCTACCTGTGTGGCAGCACTAGGCTACACAATTTACATACATCGCTTCATCTGCCCTCGCAAAAATTCAGTGAAAGGAACTCTCGTTGTCCCCATCTTACATGAAGAAATGGAGACCTATAAAAATCAGAGATTGATTAAGTGGATGTGAGAGTCAAATTCAAGTCTGTCTGACTCCAAAATCCATTCCCTAAACATTAAGCCATTCTAACAGATTGTTTTATAAACACTGAATATTATTATACCAATAAAATTTTGGTCTGGTCCCTGAATTGATATGAAATATTTTCTTTCTAAATATATTTCCTTTTTGTGTTAAAGGACACAGAGAAAGAGCCCATAAAGGGCTCCAAGATTGAGTTTAAATTAATATAATGTCCACTGAAATCATAAAGTGCTTTCAAGATGTAACACTGTAAAACAATAGTTGCTCCCTGGAGAAAAGAGAATTGCAAAACTAGTAAGTGGATCAGGCACTATTAGCAGATTTCTTCAAAATGTGCACAATAGAACTCTAGGATCCTTAAATATTCCTCAAAAAAAAAAGAGTTCTTAAACCAAATAATTTGGGGAAAACTACATACATGACCTGCCTCTTGAAAAGCCACAGAGCACATTAGCATATTAAATATTCTGAGTCGTACTTAATCAAGAATTCTGTTCAACTTTATTAACCCAACCTTTCCAGTTTTCTCCACAAAATTCTGTTTTGAAAATTTCTGAAACATTTATTAACATTTCACATCATACTAGTAGTTCATAAACTATGTTTTAGGAAACATTGGTATGCTGTGTATGAATGGATCTAAGATCATCACAAAAAAGAAATTATAATAAAATGTGTAAGGAGAATACTGTTAGGAAATGTTAGCAGAAAGAGCAAAAGGTCTTGGCAGTAACCATTTTCCATTCTAATGGGGGCACTGGAATGAGGGAAAGACCATGAAAACAGGTGGGCAAACCACACCCTATGCATACTGACATGCTCTTAATTTAGGGAGAATCTATGCCTTACACATCCTGTGTATGCATCAAATATTTACTTAATGAATGGCCTAACAGAGACAATCAAGAGGAAAATACATTTGAATTACACAGAGGTAGACTCATGGTAAACAAATTTAAGTATTATGACATAAAAAAGTTAAACCCATGGCACAGAGTCAAAAATCTTTAAATAAAGCATAATTCTACCAGTCACAGAAATGTGACATTCACTCCACTGTGTTTCTTTATATGCATGTGAAAGGACTTGTCCTTACTCTACTGTCCAAAGATGTTTGGCAAATCATTAAAGTGATCTGAAAATAAGTAAATGGCCTTATAAATATTAGGTATCCTTATGTAAGGAAATGTAAACAACTTTTGGGATTACTTGAAAATGTCACTTTTCCTCCTTAAGGTCTTTCCTCTGTATGCTAATGAGCACAGAAGGGCAATCTTCAATGGATTAGGAGATTCAGTATGACGCCACCTTAAATTACATGATATTTTTTAAGATGAAAATATCACCAATTTATGTATTGATTTAACTTTTTTTCCCCCTATGGAGTGGATTCTCTGAGCATTTATGTCCCAATTGGTTCGTGTGTTTAAAGATGAATGCTCCTTGCTGGCCAGGATCCTGCCTGTAAACATCTGAGTCAGGCATATTTTAGCAAAAGATCAAACCTCTAAGTGAGATAAGCGGAGTCAGTCATATATCAAGCAGATACACATCTGTGTGGAAATTAATGAACTTGAAGGTGGAAGTGCAGGATAGAGCATTTGGATGAAGATAAAGTAAGTGGCTAACTTCAGAAATTCTTGTGGAACTAGTCAAATGTGTACCTGGGCTTTAGAAATATGAACAGTGACGCCGGGTAACTCAGACAGAGGGAAGAAAAATATATAGACTCCAAAATTGTCCCAGAAGTACAATTTGGTAATTATAAGAAACTTCATCTCTTTTTCACAACTGAACTTGCTTAAGAGCTCTGTATACAAAAATACCAATTTTTTTAGGCGGGACACCTTACCTTTTTCTGTTTGTTTATACCAGGCACTTCACATGGATTGTAATTCTGGCATCACCCTGACTGTATATGTATGTATGAGTGCAGGTTGAGATGTCACACAATAGAGATTTGGATTTGAACTGACTTTCATGATCTTTATCCAAGAGATTTAAAAAATCACTGTGAAGGAATTATGAATGTATAGAAATTTATTCATTAAAGGAGTTCAGAGTTTATAATTAGGGTCCCAGAGACCAATATTCATCACACAATATATCCTGAGCAAAGGCATTAATTCAGGCCCTGTGTGTTTTCTCCCTTTTGTGTGTTTTCTCACCAATTTTTAGATCATTTTGGCTACTGCTTTTAATAACTTTGTTTTATGATTGTAAAATAGTATAGTATTGGAATGTCTATTATGTCCATTATACAATTTGTTTCTCTTGCTGCCCTTCTGGTTATCTAAAACAATATGATGGGAATAAAAATTTGTTTTATATTAATCTTATTCTGTCCTTTTAAAATGTGCAGTATACATAATGGATAGGTTGTACACAGCATAAACCAGTGAGTCATAGCCAAAATATTCAAAATGAGATGTACAGATAGCATATTTAAATGTTGATAAAATGAATAAAAAAATAAAAATATAGAGAACTACTTCCAAGCAAAGAACATGTAAAAAGATTCCATAAGAAAAGAAAACAGTTTTTCGGGACTTACTTCTATGATGTTTCCATCAGCCTTCAGGTAATGGCTACAGTTCCTGTGTTGGTAGCCCAAAATTCTGATCCTCAATATTTTTCAGACACACTGAACTTGCTGTTGAATAAAATGTCCTTCTGGAGGGCCTGTCTGAAAAGTGTGTTATGCAAAATCATACTTGCTCATGATAGATCATGCATGGCAAAATGAATACTGTGCTTTATTTCAGTCATCTGTTAACATTTCCCCATAAACTACAGGAATGTCTTTCCCCAATATTTAAATGAAAAAAAAAATGAAGCCTCCTTAAGGTAGCTTAGATTTCAAAGAACTTTACTGAGCCAGTAAATACATGGGACAGATGCATTTATGAAGCTTAAGTAGCAATGACATTATTGCCTAAGTTAATGGATACTTCTCTGTGTGTCACAGGCTTTCCTACTTTCCTACTTATCCAGAAAGTGGGAGTGTGAATGGATGAGACAGAGCAAAAGGTTCTGTTATTCATCAGATAATCCCAGAATGATCACTCCTGCGAATGTCCCTCTTGAACTCATCCTTTATTTATGAAAGTTTCCTTTTGGCAATTTCTGTACATAAATATTCAAGGTCTTGCTAAGCGTTATCAATGGAACAGAGATGAATAAATCAGGTCTCCTGCTTTAAAGATCATGCAATTTATTGGGTTGGATCATCAAATACATAACTATCTAAATACAAAGCAATGCCACAGAAGAAATACACAAAAACATGACAGCAGTGAGAAAGGTGAGATTAAACTTCAACTAGAAAAACTGGGATAGGTTTCATGCAGATCACCTCCAGCTGATCTTTGAGTGGGTGGAGGATTTTAATAAGCAGTAAGAATGGAGAATACATTGGATAAAAATATGTGAGCACACCTCCACTTGGATATGTTGAGGTAGGAGTATTTTAATGACATTATGAGTAACAGTCCAGTGTGCTCTGGGAGGCATAGGAGAGATGGGGACCAGGGAGCTTCGGACCACGGAAATAGTCTGGGCTAAATCAGGAGTTACATGAATATCCAAGAGTTTAAACTTTATTGTGTAAAGTGGAGCAGGTTTTTGAGCAGGAGAATAGCTTGATATCAAAATGAGAATGTGAATATAGGTCACTACAACTTCTTTCTAAATTGGGAAAATAAAGTATGACTGAGATTTAAGAAAAATATGTTCTCTGCTTGCATGTGGATTACGATTAAAGTTTATATTCTTTCTCACTGAGTTGGAAACAATTTCCCTAAGGATAAGTAAACCTTCCTCAGAGGGTATCTTTGATGCTTCTTACAGAGTAGTCTTGGAAATGAGCTCCCTTGATTTCTAATCTATTCTTGAAATGTAGTCTAGCAAAAGAATACACACACAGGAGTCTCCTGCCGAAAGAGTTTCCTGTGCTAAAATCTGACTTGTAATATTAGCAGCAGGCTCACGCTCATCAAGTATGCCTTCCATGAACTTACCATTCTTACCAGATCTCATCAGTGGAGGGTAGCAGCTGGGAAGGGGAGGTGAGGGGAAACTGACAGACTTAAAAATCAAGACACTAGGCCAAATGTTAGGCCCAGCACACCCTATCTCATTAAAATAAAATGATTCCACTGTCACCTCTTCTATGCAACAAACTGGCAGGAGTTGATTCATGATTCTTTTCTGGATAAAGAGCAGAGCAGGCACACCTGGCATTCACAGGTTAGCAGTGGTGACGGCAGCTCAGGATGTGGTCTGGAGATGGCACAGCTAAGGACTTTCAGGTGTGCACTCCCCCACTTGAAAGGTCTTGGGAACAGAATTAATTCACAGCAGGAACTCACCCAAGTCTCCAGAAGCTGAATTTCTTATGCTAGATTGGATATCCCTCAAAGTTTGTGTGTGCTAATAGCCATTCTTTTCCCTGAGATAGGCTAATTTACTTCTTATTGGAGACACAAATCTTTTTTGGAGCTGTACTGATTGCTAATGATGTAACAGGGAAGAAGCTTGCAAACATTATGCATCTACAGATGGCAAATATTAACTTGGGAAAGATCCTTTACTGATTCCTGTAAAACCTTATTGAGATCATCTGTTTGGGTAGTTAGATTACATTTCTGTAGAAGTTTTAAATTTATCATAGGTTTTATTCCCATTGCTTTATCTTCCTAGCAATATACTGAGTTCAGAAGGGAAGGTGCTATGGCCCCCAATTTACTCTGCTTGAAAACTGGAACCAAGATGTTAAGTAACTTCTCTGAAGTCACACAATAATAGGGCCATACAAAGAATTTAAGCCTTTTAATGCTAATCCTGTGTTTTTTCATTGGATGATATGTAATTCCTGCAGATAATATGGTGTAAACAGTCCTCAGAGTATAGATCTACCCATCCTTGTCTGCTGGTCTTGAGTGAAATGCAGCCTTTCCATGCAGTACTAAAATTGGTGTCATTTCCTTAGTCCCTTGACTTTGAGCATCAAGTTATGCTTGCCTACTCCTGTATTTATCAGATTTGGAAGATGCAGAAGCCCATTTGAATGATGTCCTTTCTGGGGAATTATTTCCTTTCAATGATTTTCAGCAACATCAGAGTTTCCCTAAGGACCAGTAAAGATCACCAAATAAATATGATTGTGTGCTCTGGGTTAAGCGTTAGTTACTGTGTTAAGGTGTTTTCCCTGTCTCCTCCGGAGGCCACTGAGTAACTCTCAAAAGAAAAACTCTGCTCCTTATTTGTCACTTGGGGCTGTTATAAAAGGCTCACCCTTTTAGCAGATATGGTAGATTTTCCTTAGATAATTTCCATTCTTCTAAAATGTCTATTTGTGTCTGTTATTGGAATACCTACTGAGGTAATTAACATGTTCTATCCAACTCACTACTTCCAGGATTAAGTTGGACAATACTATTTACTATGGGTTGGACTTAGACCTGAATCTTTAAATTTAATTCATACAAATTAACTTTGGCTAATAAATTGGGATACCAGCTATTGTTAATGACCTTTTAAAAATCATCACCTTCGGTAGTTTGGTTAGAAATGCAGCTAATGAGTTTTAAGAAATAAAAGGTGGGGTTTTTCCTAAAATAAACTTTATGGCTTACAAGGGCAATAATAGTCACTTGGCATATTGGAATGTATGGCTTATGAACTAGGGACAGTACAAAATAAGAAAACAGTTATTCATATACATAATACACTATGATAAGCTTGGATACATAACAGTCATTTTTAAAATCTATGACCTTAGATTGCCAGTTTAAATGAAATGAGGAAAAGAAAGCAACCTAATCAAATCTCTCGGTTCTGTTTCTGTGCTTCCCCTTCTTTGGCTTTTCTTGGCTCCCCAATTTATTCTCCATCTGCCTTGAGTATTAAGGAAATATTTTACTGATATAATGTTAAACAGCTGCGGGGTCCTATATTTTTATATTCCTTATACTGGTTTTGATATCTCTCATTCCAGTTAATGCTTTCTAAAGTAGAAACACTTACTGGTGCAATGACATTGTAACTGCCATAGGGCTGCCCCTCACCAGCACAGCTTGGGCTGGACTCACATGGGGGCTGTGTGGAACTTCCCTGCTGAATAACTTTAGACAAATCCTGACTTTTTGATTTAGATAAGCTTCTGAGAATGCTTTTTTCTAGAGTCAGAAGTTGTATGAAACTCAGGGAGGGAAGTGCTATTTCTTTAACATCACTTATTACACAATGAAATTATCTTATTCTTGATAACTACTGTGTCTCTCATCAACATAAGCTCCAGGAGAGTTATCTAACAAATGCCTGCCATAGTAGTAGGTGCTTAATAACATCTATTGAGTGACAGAATGGATGAATGAGCAAGAAGCAGATCAAACCTTGCAATATTTCTGGACCTTCTCAATCAACATAGAAGAATGAAGACAAAAGGGGAAAACAACGGCTTTAGGTGGATTTCTTGTTACTGTTTATCAATTCCCTTTAAAAACATCTTATTTTCAATTTCCATAGTCATAATTTTTCCTCAATACTTCACACTTTATTTCCATCTGTTCTAGAATTTTTGCTTTATGTTTTTATTGTTTTTGAGTAGTGTTACTTCCTTTTTACTTTGGATTATTCTAAATAAAAATATTTAAAATCTTGGTCTGACTCTTCTTTATCAATAACTTTATCTGGAGTGAACTTATGCCCCAACTGTCATTTTTTCTCTTTCTTAGTATTACATGGCATTGGATTTTGGAAGTTTGGTTTTCAGTCTCATTTTGAGAGGGACATATTGTTTTGCTGCTTTGTTTGGTTTTTACTGTGTTGTGGATAAAATGAGAGTTCCTATAGCCAGGATTCTCACCTGGCCCTGGTTGACTAGCTCACGGCACACCTGTGGGCAATACATGGCTGTTGACTCTATATAAAGAGCTCCACCCAGTAGTCCGGGCATGACACGGTGGCACAGCGGCAAGGCTGCAAGAGAGCAGAGCAGAGGCTGGAGTGGTGGCAGCGCCAAGGACAGAGGCCCAGAGAACAGCTGTGCGAGACAACTGTGCAGAGAGGCCCAGAAGACGGCTGTGCAGACAGAGGGGCCCAGAGGAAGAGACCAGCTTACTGCATGCAGACTCACTCTGACTGAACAGGATTTTAGTGACTGACCTGCCACCATGGAAATAAAGTTGGGTATAACCCTTTCACCCCAAGAACGTTTTGCTGTCAATTTCTTTAGTCACACTGAATCCATAGTGAACTTGCCCGGGGCTGAAACCCATTGGCAAGACAAATGGCAAAAGTCGGCAGGGTTCATTGTTGACCAAGGAAAAAGACAGGCTGCCCTTATGGGAGGGGTGCTTCAGCGGGCTGCCCCTGTGAATGGAGAGACAGTGGATTGTCCCCCGGTGGGTATGTGGTCTGAGGTGGCTTGCCTCCTAGAGGACTAGGCCCCACCCAGGACTGGAAGCAAGCGGAGGTGACACCTGAGGCAGTAGGAGTGGCCCTTGGTATAGTAAGTAGATCCTTTGAGAAACAGAGTGCCCATGAGGCAGCGGGGACTGTGGGTTGGCTGCTTCTCACGGTACTAAAAAGGTCTACAGAAGAGACCCAAGAAATGGCAGCACAAAAACGTGAGCTGCAAACTTCTGTGGATTCCCTGAAAAAGGAAATGGCATTGATGTGAGAGGAGGTGGCACGAGAACACCGGTAGCAAGGTGCCACTGGAGAGGTAAACAATTCTTTACAGAATGAGACAGCAGTGCTGCCAGGTGTTCCGAATGAGAAAGAGACCATCAAGGAAAAAGACAAACTCCTGAGGGAAGCACAGGTGGAGGTGGCACGAGAATGTCAGCTACGAAGCATTGAGGTGAAGGTAAGAGAGCTTCTGAAGACTGAGCTAGCATTGTTGAAAGGCACTGTAACAGAGGAGGCACTTGGGGGAGTGGAAGGAAAGGTGCCATCAGCCCCAGAAATGGAGGAGCTGGGGAAGGATGAAGCAGTGGTGCCGGAGGCACTGGCCTCTCCTGTATTGAAAGCACGCCCAGTGGTTGTAAAGAAAATAAAGACCCAGCAGCTGAAAGTTCCCCAAGGAGAGGAGCAGCGCCCTCCCCAGGTCGTGGAGCACTCTATGCTCCGCCCCTATACTCAGGCTGAGCTGGTGGCTGTGGGACTTAGGGGTGGATGGAGTTGTTCTTTCGGGATCAGAGATGGGAAAGCTGTTTTCCCTGACAGTGCAGCCCGCCTTGAGGCAGTGATTACAAAATGCAAGGTGGCTCACAAGAAGAATTTAAGGGGCCCCATGAAGGTTACAAGGACCCAGATGTGAGTTGATTTAATATGGGCAGGAGTAGATGGAAGGAAATTAGACAGGAAGCCAAATAGGATCTTACTGGAGCTATGGCAACAACTGAAACCAGTGCAACAGTTCAAGCCATTAAGACTAAAGATGCAGAGATCAGAGACAGAGCCACGAGTCCGGCCTGTGTGTCTGCAAGACTGCTGGAGAGGCTGTAGAACAATGTTCGAGCTTCCTTGCACAGGGACCATTGCAGAGGACTGAGGGCACATAGATTGAGAGGAGAGAATCCTGGAGGGGTGGAGTGTGGATAAAATGAGAGTTCCTGTGGCCAGGATTCTCACCTGGCCCTGGTTGACTAGCTCACTGCACACCTGTGGGCAATACATGGCTGTTGACTCTACATAAAGAGCTCCGCCCAGTGCTCTGGGTGTGACACAGTGGCACGGCTGCAAGGCTGCAAGAGAGCAGAGCAGAGGCTGGAGCAGTGGCAGTGCCAAGGACAGAGGGCGGCTGGAAGGGATGACTGTGCAGAGAGGCCCAGAGGATGGCTGTGTGGGACAGCTGAGCAGGCAGAGAAGCCCAGAGAAAGGCTGCGTGGGACAGCTGTGCAGGCAGAGAAGCCCAGAGGATGGCTGCGAGGGATGGCTGTGCAGACAGAGAAGCCCAGAGGATGGCTGTGCGGATAGAGGGGCCCAGAGGACGGCTGTGCAGACAGAAGGGCCCAGAGGCAGAGACCAGCTTGCTGCATGCAGACTCACTCTGACTGAACAGGATTTTAGTGACTGACCTGCCACCATGGAAATAAAGTTGGGTATAACCCTTTCACCCCAAGAACGTTTTGCTGTCAATTTCTTTGGTCACACTGAATCCATAGCAAACTTGCCCGGGGCTGAAACCCATTGGCAAGACATGTGTCTTGGGTGATGGTTTTTTCAATATTTTTAAATTTTTGAGACTTGTTTTATGGTACAGCTAGCAGTCTAGAAAAAGTTTCATGTGAATCTGAGAAGGTATGTTCTGCCGTTGCTGAAATGGATCATTCTACAGATGTTAAATGAGTCAGGTTGGGTGATAGTTGTTCAAATCTTCTATATCTCTGCTGATACTGCCTAGCTGTTCTTTCCATTACTGAGAGTGGGTATCAAAATGTCTATAATTGTTGTATAGTCTATTTCTCTTTTCAATTCCTTTGCTCTTTGCTTCATGTGTTCTAGGGGTATACACATTTATATTGTCATATCTTCCTGATATGTTGACCGTCTAATCATTATGAAATTTTTGTATCCAGTAATATTTCTTGTCTCAAAACCTATTTTGTCTGATATTAAGATAGCTATTATAATGCCATATGGAATACATTTTAAAGGAAAATAATTTTAATTGTCCACCTAAAATATTTTTTTCTACTTCTGTTTTCATGTTCTTTATATGAAGTTGCTATCAAATACTTGATTGCTATGTTGATTTGGGGATATCTAAAGAAAAGAATTATATGGTCCATATACTTTGATACATGGTTGCTATAGTAATATATGTAAATAATTAATTTTTCCTATCTATCTCTTAAGATCATTTTAAATATTTCCCTGTGTTGAAGCATTACACTCTGAAATCAATTATACTATTCATGAAAATAAAGTCTCAAATAAACTAAAATGGTCAGAAATAAAAGTTAAAAGCACTTTCACAGTCAAATTCATAACAATTCCCTCAATTATGTAGGAACATTACTAAGTAATGTTTTACTAAGTAAGTAAAGCATATAACTTTAAGTATTACTCTTTGGCATAGTCTATAAGCTCGATGCAATAACTATTTTGGTGAACACTTTAAATTCACAGAGAAAAACCCATTCAGCAGATTTTGTTTCCATATAAGTGATTAACTGGTCAAGTCCTTGAAGAAAAACTATAATAAACCCTATACCAAACACAGAACAAAATATTTGATGTATCCTTCATTACTACTTTCTCAAGAAACAACTTGAGAAAACATCTTAGATCTTGTGATGAACTACAATCAACATGAAAATACAATCAATTTTCTCCTTCAAAATATTTAGAACAGGGATATTTTTTGCCAAAATAATGTTTCATTGGTTTTGGATACAATGATATACACACTGAGAATATTATTGTATATTTAAAAATACAATAAATATTTACTAAGTGTCTACTATAAGCAAGACCCTATCTATATATAGCACTATACATATATAATGTGTTCAAAAAGCTCTTTGTCTAATTAGGCTGTCTGCAAGTATGGTAAGTGTTTATATGGTAAGTGTTGTGATAGGAACATGCACAAAGGGGAACAGTCAGCCAGAGGTGGAAAGGTAGGAGGTCTGAGAAGGTCTCCTGGATGACTAATAACATAAGTATTAAATGGTAAATGGCAGTTCTTCAGGTAAAGAGGAGGGGACAGAAAAGACATCCCAGGCTGAGGTAGTTGTATATATAAAAGATTTTAAGCACAAGATACCCTCTAAAAAGAATCATTTACTCTATATTGGAGTGGCAAAACTGGAGTTCTGGAAAGAGGTAATAAAAGTCTTACCATAAAACAAGGTCAGAGGAAGATGGCCTGTCCTCAATACTGTGAATGGAAATAGAGAGAAATTGATGAATTGCAGAGCTTTGGGGTGCAAAGCTGAAGTGACACATTTATTTTTCAAATGCGCAGGCAGAAAGAGAAGAAAGTGAGGAAGAGGATTCCTAGAGAAGTGGCTTGAGTAAGTAGATGAATGGAGTGGCACTTACTGGAGTTAAAAAGTCAAGAAAAATCGTGTGTCGTTATTAAAGGAGTGGACAGCAAGGGTTTTCGGGGTGGGCCTAGGTAGACAAGGTGATAAATTTGGTTTTTAACATGTTGGTTTAAGTGGAGATATCTAGTAGATATCTAGATGTTAGATAAATTCATTCTGAAACATGGGAAAGAGATATCTGGAAATAAAATTTTTTTAATTATCAGATTATAGCCTGAGGTTAATGACTTATCCATAGACAGCAGATAACAGAAACTATGGAGAAGTCCACAGCCAGCAGAAAAGAGAGTCAAGGATAGACCTTGGAAAATTAACTGGCAATCCTAGAAAGAGGGGCCCATATTGAGATTAAAGTGGAAAATACCTCTAAGCACAGAAAGTCAGGCAGAGCTAATATCCCAGCAGCCAAAAAGTAGTTAGCTACCAACTATGGAAAACTAAGACATGTGCTTATTGTATTTAAAAATACTTGGTGATTTTAATAAAAACAGAATCCATGGAGGAGTTCCAATTGTGACCATATTTAGGGAATGAGAATTCGGTATGAGCTGGAACAGGAATTCCTCCATCCTGTTTGAAATAAAGAGCAGTACAGAATAAAATGATTGAATACTGATGAGTAGCAGAATATGCCTCCCCAAAATATTACTCTAAGTGTTCAGGACATAACACCCCAAAATATACCACTTTGGCATATTGGTTATTTTGAATTGTAGGTGCTTGAAAAACAGCAAATGAAGAGAGGCTTTCTCTGAACTCCCCTTATCTGAGTGAAGACAGATACTCCAGAAGGAACTCATTTGTCATTAATCTCCTCCCAGAAGTTTCATCAAACAGGGAAGATTGATTTTTACCACAAGTGGCTAGAAGTTGACATCACTGCCAGACAAACTGTGTCACTAATTATAATATAGCACATCTAGTCTTCAAAAGTCTATTCACCTTTCCTAAAAAACATTTATTCACCGTAAGAAGCCTACATCCTCTTCTTTTTCCCAATTAAGATGGTGTATAACCCTGAATTCTAAGCCACCTCAAGGAGTTACTCATTTTCACCTGGATATTTCCCATGAATACATGACGTATACATGCTAATAAATTTGTTTGTTTTTCTCTTGTTAATCTGTGTTATCACAGCAGGTCTCAGCTAAGAACTCCAAAGGGAGAGGGAATAATTCCTTTTCCTCCACTAAAGTAACAAATTTAAATGTGCAGCCAAGCTCTCAAGAAAAAGAAAAAAAAACCTTTATGTGTCAAGATTTAAGAGAAAACTCAAGGCCAGAGAGAAGAGTGGGAACTAAATGCAAGTGGTACAAACCAAGATGCAACTACAGGAAGAAAAAGATGGTGGAATAAGGAGACAAGGCACAACCTCCTCCCAAAAACACATAAAAGAAGAAAATACAGTAAATACAACTAAATCTGAAAATGACCTGAAGACTGCAGAACAGACCACCTACACCTGGTGAAGAAGAGCACACAACACAGAAAAAGGTAAAGTGGCACAGCCATGATCAAGTGGGACACAAGCCCTCCCCCCCCTATAGGCAGGAGAAAGCAGAACAGAGCAGGGAGTGGGTAGGAGCCCAGGAGTGCTGCACACCTGGCCCTGGAGATCTGCTCTGGGACCATAAGCCCACATTATATTGGGTTCTGGTGATTAGCAGGGCTTGATACCAGGGACAAGTGGAACGAACACTCTGGGAGGATGAGATTCCAGCAGCTTATGGAGGACAGGCATGCTCTACCAATCCTGAGACCCAAAGTAGAAACGGCAGTTTAAAAGATTTGCCAGCAGTGGGAGGGGTACCAGAGGGCGAGGGCTGGATACAGCTCTCTCCTCAGGATAAAGGGCAAGTGTATGCTACCTCCCCAGCCCTCCCTTGGCCCAACAGGTCAGGAACTCTCAGAAGCTAGAGATGCTCCATCCCCCTTGCTGGCAATGCACCCCTGAGGCTCATCCGTGCACACAGTGCCAGCCAACCCACTCAGCCCAGCAGCAGTGTCAGACTTTGCTGCCTGGCAGACAGAGGGAGACTCTCCCAGCTTCCTTGGCTCTGTTTCAGTCAAACCAGGGAGATGCCTGCAGGAGCAGGCCCAAGGGCTCCTTCCTCCCCGCGGGTACCAAATCCAGTGCTGCACATATGGCCTCGCAGAGCCACACATCAGCCTGCCCACCCCATAAACCCTGCAGCCCCACCATTGCAGCAGGGCAGGTAGGGGGCAGCTCCACCCACAGCAAAACTAGCAGAGACTGCTGTGCTGAGCACAAAGGCGAAGCTAAAGCAAACTACCAGGGCAGACTCAGACCACTACAGAAGACAGACAGAAAGGTGGCTCTGCACACTGCATGCCAATAGCTGGGGCTCCTGCAAAGTAAAACCAGGCACTCGAGAGTAAAGAGTCTTGAGCTTCTGAGCACCATAGGTCGCCTTCTTCATAAAGCTATTATAACTCTATAGTTCAGGGAGCATAGCAGTGTCATACAAAGGAAGAAACACAGAAACCCTGACAAAGTAAGGAGGCAGTGAATATGTTCCAAACAAAACTACAGGTCAGGACACCAGAAAAGAGGGCTAAATTAAATGGAGATCACCAAACTTCTTGATAAAGATTTCAAACATGCTTGATAAACATGCTCACAGATTTGCAGAAAAATATTCAAGATGTCAGAGAATACTTCAACAAAGAAATAAAAGACCTTAAAAAGAGCCTCTCAGAGCTGAAGAATACAGTATCTGAAATGAACCCACATACAATGTAGGGATTTAAGAGTGGATTAGTGCAGGTAGAGAAGCCAGTCAATAAGACGGAAATTAGAGAACAGGAATACAACAAAGCTGAGGAACTGAGAGAAAAAAGATCTCTAGGAATGAAAAATGATAAGAGAGCAATGTACCCAATCCAAGCAAAACGATATTCACATACAGGGGTACCAGAAGGAGAAGAGAGAGGCAAAGGGATAGAAGTCTCTCTGAGGAAATAACTGTTGAAAGCTTCACCAACTGGGGAAGGAAATAGACACTCAGTTCATGGAAGTATGAAGAGCCCCTAACAAAGGAACCCCATGAAGACAACACACACAAAGACATATAATAATTAAAATGGCAAAGAACAAGGATACAGAGAGAATATTGAAAGTAGCCAGAGAGAGAAAAAAGATTACTTACAAAGGAAACCCCATAAGGCTATCAACAGACTTCTCAGCAGAAACTTTACAAGCCAGAGGGGAGTGGCATGATATATTTAATGCAATGAAGCAGAAGGACCTCCAACCAAGAATCCTCTACCCCAGCAAGATTATCATTTGAATTTGAAACAGGTATTAATTTCCAGAAGAACAAAAGTTGAAGGAATTCACCACCACTAAGCCAGCCTTACAGGATATGTTAAAGAGACAGTTATAGATGGAAATGTCCCTAAAGCTAAATAGCTTTCACCAGTAAAAATAAATCCACAGTAAGGATAGTAGATCAATTAATTACTAAGCAAGTACAAAATTAAAACAAAACAAAAGAAGCAAAATCAACTACACACAAAATCAGTCAAGGAACACAGAAAGTACAGATTATGACATCTAATACAAAAAGCGTGGAGGAGTTTCTAAAAAGAAGAAAAAAACGTACCTTTATATTGTGTTTGAAATAATCAGCAACTTAAGGTACACTGTTATATAGTAAGGAAGCTATCCTTCAACCTTTGGTAACCACAAAACTAAAGCCCACAATAGATACACCAAAAATAAAGTTTTTTTAAAGACTAAAGAAAACCATCAATAACAAGAGAAGAGTATAAGAAGGAAGAAAGGAACAGAGAGGAGCTATAAAAACAGCCAGAAAACAAATAATATAATGAAACTAAGTACATATCAATAATCACCTTAAATGTAAATGGACTGAATGCATTAATCAAAAGATATAAAAAGTGGCAGAATGAAAAAGGAACAATACATATCTATATGCTGCCTACAAGAGACTCATTTCACACACAAAGACATACACAGACTGAACATGAAGGGCTGGAAAAAGATATTTCATGCAAATAATAGGGAGAAAAAAGCAGGAGTAGCAGTACTTAGACAAAACATTTCAAAACAAAGAAAGTAACAAGAGACAAAGAAGGACTTTACATAATGAAAAAAAGGGTCACTCCAACAAGAGGATATAACATTATAAATATCTATGCACCCAACATAGGAGCACCTAAATATGTAAAAAAAACTAACAGAATTAAAGGGGGAAATAGACTGAGGCACATTCATTTTAGGAGACTTAACCACACCACTCATATCAATAGACAAATCAACCAGACAGAAAATAAATAAGGGAACAGAGGCACTGAACAATACATTAGATCAGACGGACTTAGATATCTACAAGCAGCTCCACCTAAAAGCAGCAGGATACACATTTTTCTCAAGTGTATATTAAATGTTCTACAGAATAGATCACATACTAGGCCACAAGAAGAGCCTCAGTAAATTCAAAAATATTGAAATTGTATCAGGCAGCTTCTCAGGTCACAGTGGTAGGAAACTAGAAACAATTACACAAAGAAAACAAAAAAGCCTACATGCATGGAGACTAAACAACATGCTTCATAATAATCAGTGCACAAATGAACAAATTAAAACAGAAATCAAGCAATACATGGAGACGAATGAAAACAAAAACTCAACATCCCAAAATTTGTGGGACATAGCAAAAGCAGTTCTGAAAGGAAAGTACGTAGCAATAAAGGTTTACCTCAAGAAACAAGAACAATCCCAAATAAATAGTCTAAAATCACAATTAAAGAAACTAGAAAAAGAAGAATAAATGAAGCCCAAAGTTAGTAAAAGAAGGGACATAATAAAGATCAGAGCAGAAATAAATAAAATAGAGAAGAATAAAACAATAGAAAAAAATTAATGAAACCAGGAGCTGTTTCTTTGAGAAAATAAACAAAACAGATAAGCCCCTAGCCAGACTTCTCAAGAAAAAAAGAGAGTGTACACACATAAACAGAATCAGAAACAAAGAAGGAATAATCAAAATAGATACCATAGAAATATAAAGAATTATTTGAGAACACCATGCAAAAACTATATGTCAATAAAGTGGACAACCTAGAAGAAACGGACAACTTTCTAGAAAAATAAAACCTTCTAAGACTGACTCAGGAATAAACAGAAAATCTGAACAGACCAATTACCAGAAATGAAATTGAACTGGTAATCAAAAACTACCTAAAAACAAAAATCCTTGTCCAGATGGCTTCACAGCTGAACTCTACCAAAAATTTAAAAATGAGCTAATACCAATCCTTCTTAAAGTATTCCAAAAAGTAGAAGAGGAGGGAATACTTCCAAACTCATCCTATGAGGCCAGCAACATTCTAATACTAAAACCAGACAAAGACACCACAAAAAAGAAAATTATAGCCCAATATCCCTGATGAACATAGATGCAAAAATATTCAACAAAATAAGAACAAACTGAATTCAAAAATACATCAAAAAGATCATCCATCATCACCAAGTGGGATTTATTCCAAGGATGCAAGTATGATACAACATTCATAAATCAATCAATATCATACACCACATTAACAAAATAAAGGATAAAAACCACATGATCATCTCAATAGATGCTGAAAAAGCATTTGACAAAATTCAACATCCATTAATGATAAAAACTCTCAACAAAATGGGCACAGCAGGTACACACCTCAACATAGTCCATATATGACAAACCCACAGCCAACATTGTAGTTAATAGCAAAAAGCTGAAAGCTTTTCCTCTAAGATCAGAACAAGACAAGGATGCCCACTCTCACCACTTTTATTCAACATAGTACTGGAGGTCCTAGCCATGGCAATTAGATAACACAAAGAGATAAAAGGTATCCAAATTCGTAAGGAAGAATTTAAACTGTCACTATTTGCAGATGGCAAGATATTATACATAGAAAACCCTAAAGATTTCACCAAACTACTAGAACTTAAAACTGAAATCAGCAAATTTGCAGGGTACAAAATTAACACACGGAAATCTGTTGCAATCCTAAATGCTAACAACAAACTAGCAGAAAAAGAAATCACGAAAACAACTCCATTTACAATTGCATCAAGAAGAATAAAATACCTAGGAATAAACTTAAACAAGGAGGTGAAAGACCTATACTCTGAAATCTATAAGAATCTCTTGACATAAATTAAAACAGACACCAATAAATGGAAATCTGTCCCAGGCTCACAGATAGGAAAAATTAATATTGTCAAAATGGCCATCCTGCCTAAAACAATCTACAGATTCAATGCAATCCCTATCAAAATTCCAACAGCATTCTTCAGTAAACTATAACAAACAGTTCTAAAATTCATATGGAACCACAGAAGAACCCAAATAGCCAAAGAAATCCTGAGAAGGAAGAACAAAGCTGGAGGGATTATGCTCCCTGACTTCAAGCTCTACTACAGAGTAAAGTTATGGTAATCAAAAACAGTTTGGTACTGGCACAAGAACAGACCCATAGATCAATGGAACAGAATACAGAGCCCATATATAAATCTGTGCACATATGATCAATTAATATACAATAAAGGAGGCATGAATATACAATGGGGAAAAGACAGCTTCTTCAACAAGTGGTGTTGGCAAAACTGGACAGCTACATGTAAGAGAATAAAACTGGATTATTGTTTAACTCCATCCACAAAAGTAAAGTTGAAATGGATCAAAGACCTGAATGTAAGTCATGAAACCATAAAACTCTTAGAAGAAAACATAGTCACAAATCTATTGAACATCAGTATGAGCAATTTTTACCTGGACACATCTCCTTGGCCAAGAGAAACAAAAAATGAACAAGTGGGACTACATTAAACTAAAAAGCTTCTGTACAGTAAAGGATACCATCAGCAGAAAAAAAGGCATCTTACAGTATGGGAGAATATATTTGTAAATGACATATCCAACAAGGGGTTAACATCCAAAATATATAAAGAACTCATAGGCCTCATCGCCCACAAAAACAAATAACCTAGTTAGAAAATGGGCGGAGGGCCTGAACAGACATTTCTCCAAAGAAGAAATACAAATGGACAACAGGCACATGAAAAGATGCTCCACATCGCTAATCCTCATGAAAATGCAAATCAAAACCACAATGAGATATCACCTCACACCACTTAGGAGGGCCACAATCCAAAAGACAAGAAATAAAAATGTTGGTGAATATGCAGAGAAATGGGAACTCTCCTACACTGCTGGTGGGAATGTCAATTGGTACAACTGCTGTGGAAAGCAATATGGAGGTTGCTCAAAAACTGTAACTAGAAATACCATTTGATCCCATAATCCCACTTCTAGGAATTCACCTGGAGAAAACAAAATTCCTGATTCAAAAAGACATATCACCTAGTTTATCACCATACTATTTATAATAGCCAAGATATAGAAGCAACCTAAGTGTCCATCAGTAGATGAATGGATGAAGAAGATGTGGTACATAAACACAATGGAATATTAGTCATCCATAAAAAGAAAAGAAATCCTGCCTTGGATGGATTTAGAGGGTATTATGCTAAGTGAAATAAGCCAGGAGGAGAAAGACAAATAACACATGATTTCACTGATTTGTGGAATATAAAAACAAAACAAAACAGAAGGAACAAAACAGCAGCAAACTCACAGACACTGAGAAGTGACCTAGTGGTTACCAAAGAGGAAGGGTTAGGGCAGGTTAAGGGGAAGGGTGAGGGGGATAAAAGGACACTATAATTCTCAATCATAATATAAATTGGTCACAGGGATGGCAGTACAGCATGGAGACTGTAGTCAATGATTCTGTAACATCTTTCTATATTGATAGTAACTGCACTAGAGGGGGTAAGGATTTGATAGTGTGGGTAACTTTTGAACCACTTGTATATTTGTAACCAAGGTAAGATTGCATATCAATGACACATCAATTTAAAAAAAGCAAAAAAAAACAAAATAAAGAAAACCAAGATGCAAACTAGAGGCTGGTGCCTTAATGCCTGATGGAGAATGTGAGACAGGGCTGTAGACCCATGCACTATGAAGTTATGTATTAAGAACTTGACTTTCTGCATAAATCCATTACTATCCATCACAAAAGCCAGATCAAAACTGGGCAGTGAATTTCTTTAAAATGATATATAAATAATTATAATCCCAAACCTGCAATGTATGTAAATGAGAATTCCACATACAAACTATCATATAATTCCTGAAGCCCAAAGTGAGGAATTAGTGTGAAAGTGGGCCTTGCTTCTCAGAGGCTGATAGGTTTCCAGGAGGTACAAAGGTAAATCTACCCTCTATAAAGATGTTTCCATAACTCCATGCACTTACAATGAAAATATACTTCACTGAAGAAGAGTATCTTCTAAAAATTATAAACCATATGAAGATATGAACCACTACAGTGGAGAGTCAGGGGATAATAAATAATAACACAATTTATATGAGTGAATGTGAAGTAAATTCCTCATCTGCTTCAAGAAGTTGGGCTGCGAAAAGAAGGAAAAAAAAGGAGTGCATAAACTATAAGGCAATTTAAGAATGAGAAAGATTTTATTATGTTCACATGCTGATAAGAAGAAAAAGCTATTAGAAAGTTGAAATTAAAATCATTTGAAAATTGGGAATGGTCAGTGCTAAAACATTTCTCAAGAAATATTTAAAGCATAAGTGGAAAATTAGCCTTAAACAGTAGGAGAACAATTATTTTGCCAAGGAAGTAAATAAAATGTAGGTGAGTAAGAATAAATTTGTAGGAAAGAAGACAAATAAGTAGGTAAGTTGTCAGTTTCATAACATTATCTCACTTAAGTTGTGCAACAATGACTGATGTTGTTACTAATCTCAGAGAGAATCGGACATTGAGTTATTTGCCCAGTTTTTCTGCTATTAAGGGCAAAGATGTGATTCAAATCCAGGTACTTTCTTAATAATCCTATGCAAGCTGCATCCAATAAAATTTTTAGTGACACTCATGTTGATGATGACCACATCAAACATTATAACATCTCAGTAAGAGAGAGATCAATTATTTTTTAATCCCTCTTTCAAAGATGAGGACATTAGCATGCCATTTTCACACAGTGAGTAATATGCCACAAAAGCTATACAAGTGTTATACAGTATAAGTGAACACATAGATTGTGCTTATGATACTATAACTAAAGTTAAAATCATGAATTTATACATTAATGCTATATAAGAGCAGCATGAATAATTTGTGACTAACCAGTTGTATTGCATCATCGGCAGACACACAATCCTACATGCACACACACATGCAGTCTAGTTTACAATTATCTGGGTTCCTATCTCTTCCTTTACCTCTCTGTTTAAATTCTATCTTCTTAGAGAGGTCCACCTTACCCACCCAACTGAAAATGAGTTCACACTGTCAAATTCTATCACTGTATCTCTTTCCATAACATCTCCCAGTTGAAACCCTGTTATCTTCTAGAACAATTTCTAACACACTTCTATTTGAAAAGCACAAATTCAATGCATCAAAAATTAGTTCAGCACATTCATTAAACTGAGCAAATACTTATTATTTGAGCGCCTATTATAGCATAGTAATAATAATGCCAACTACATACTGTTATAAGCATAAGGATGCAGAAAAGAATAAGGACACAAAGTCCCTATCTACATAGATCTTCACTCTAGAGGGAAATAAATAAATGAGTATAACATAATAGTACAATACAAATAAAATTAGTATAACACACCATAAATGAATGTAGTATAACAGTATGTAATACAAGCTCATAAAATAATGTATAGCATAATATGTATTATGCTATACACATACTATAATATATTATAACCAAGAAAATAACCACTGGCAATGAAGAAGCAGAACAATTTCTGCAAACCATGCAGGGGTGGATATAGTTCATGTTCCCAACAGCGAGAGCTGAGAAACCTTGCAATATACAGGGTTGAGTACTCAGTACTGTCTCAGTATTGGAGCCAAATTAACCTTTAAATAAAGGTTGCTCTCATTCTACCTAACCAAGCTTAAAGGTAATATTTTAAAAAATGAAAATGTTTCCAAATTATTAAATTGCACCTCTGAACAAAACACAAAAAACATAAAGAAATACAAAAAGAATATCTTGCACCAACTTCACAAAACTAACAATGCTTTTATTAATTAAAAAATTTAGCAGTGTGCAAAGAAACATGAAAATGCCACCCATAACCAGGAGAAAATCAGTCAATAGAAAGACTCAGAAATAAGAGATAATTAAATTAGAAACCAACGATTAGAAACTATCACATATTTCCTATGTTTAAGAAGGTAGAAAAAAACATGAGCATATTAAGAAGGGACATGGAAGATACATTAAAAAATACCTGAGATATACACTGGATGGCATTAAAAGCAACTTAGTCCTTACAGAAGAAAAGCTTAGTGATTTTGGAAGATATAATAAGAAAATATGCAAAATAAAACACACAGAAAGAAGAATGAAAGAACTGAACAGAGTACAATGAGCTTTGAGATCAATCAAGAGTTCTGATATATGTGTAACTGAAAAAATAATGGCAGAAAATTTTCAAAATTTTGTAAATAATAAGTACACAGATCCAAGAAATTGAGCAAACACCAAACACAATAATATTAAAAAGAAACCTATGCCAAAGTACATTATCATCAAATTGCTTAAAAGAGCCATAAAGAGAAAATCTTGAAAGCAGCTATATGAGTGGAAAAAGACATATTACACATAAAAGAACAAAGATGACATCACACTTCTTGGTAGAAACAATGCAAGCCAGGGGATAGTGAATTTTTCTAAATTACTTACAGGAAATTATCAACCTGGAATTCTATACCAAATGAATTTTTTTTTCAAAATCAGGGCAAAATAAAGATTACTTCAGGCTTTCAAAAGAAGAAAGAATTTATTAACAGAATACTACAAGAAATGCTAATTGAAGTCCTTCAGTTCAGGCAGAAGGAAAATGATATCAGATGGAAATCTGGATCTACACAAAAGGATGAAGAGTACCAGAAATGTAATGATGGAGGTAATTACAAAATACTTTTTTTCTTGCTGTGTAAAATTCTTTAAAAAATGATTTATTACTTATGCAAAAATAATAACATATTGTATAGTTCATTTTATAGATGTGTAGAAGTAAAATGCATTATCAACAGTGGCACACAGGGCAGAAGGAGTGAAATGGAGGCACAATATTGTTAGGTTTCCTTGGTATTTGTTAAATCATATAATATGTATATAATAGTATAAAATTATATATGTTATATATATAATAATATAATATTCCTTGAAGTTGCACTGTGATTAAAGATTATATAAACCTTAAATCAATCATACATATATAAAGCATAGCTAATAAGCCAATGGAATAAAATAAATCAATAAAAAATTCAATTAGCTCAAAAGAGAATAAGAAGAAAAATAAGCAAAGAACAGATGCATTAAATAGAAAACAAATAGCAAAATGGTAGATTTAAATTCAACTATATCAATCATCATATTAAGTATAAATGGTCTAAACACCTCAGCTGAAAAGCAGAGATCATCATATTGCATAAAAAAGTAAGACACAGCTATATGCTGCCTATAAAAAAGCCACTTTAAATATAAAGATACAAATAGGTAAAAAGTAAGAGAATGCAAATATATAATATATAATAAAAAGTAAAAGAATGCAAATATATAATATATAAAAATGGTGGACCTCACCCAGAATTTGGTGAATATCAAAATTACAAATAATACCATAGAAACCAAATAGCTAGGAACATTAAAGGTAAGACTTCCAAAGTAGGTCTATGAAGCAGTCACTCTAAATTAGACTAGGAAATCATGGAGCTTTGAGAAGACTTCTCATTTTGAAGAATGGAATAGGCTCTAAACAATATATAGAACAAGAAAATATGCTAGAAACTACAGCATTAGTTATCTCATGATGAAAAATATTATTTCTCCTATCAAAAAGGGAAAATAGTGAGCACCTGCAATGTGCCAGTCACTACAGGCCACAGTTTATAAGAATATATAAAACATAGTCAATCATAGGGTACACAATAGAGAAGATTTAATATTCAAGAAGATTAAGATTCAAGGTCTTCTTGAACCCCAAATCTGCAAATGCCACCATAAGTAATCAGAAAGCTAAATGAAATGAGGATGGATCCTAGGGACATTTTAGCTAGTCTCACTTTGTACATCAACTTCATAAGCTATACAATACAGACTCTTCCCTCAGCAATAGTACAAATCCACATAAACTGGGCTTTTGGGGAGTTATCTGAAAACAGTACAAACAAATGTTAAAACAATGAATTTCAAGTATATACTTTGTAGCAGAGCTCTCACCTGGAATTTCTTTCTCCTGACAACTCCTACCCAATAATAATCTCTTTTCAATAACATTTACTCATGTTGCTATTTTACACATACTACCCATTTAGTCATTTTGTCTCATGTAAACACACGTTAATCTCTTCTCTTAGCCTTTCACTGGTGTGTGTGTGTGTCTGTGTGTGTGTGTGTGTGTGTGTTCTATATTTTCAATATGCAGATAGGATTGTGTGTTACAATTCTTTGTACCCAACATTGTCCAGAGAAGCTTTTTACACAGAACCAAAGTAGAGTAGTTACTGAAGGAGGGATTAAATTCATATTAATAGCAAAAAATTGTTGAAAATAAACAATTAAAGAGATTAATCTTTTAACTACTTATTTGAAACCATAATGCAAGTTATGAATTGAAGCCTTTAAAATTACTGACTACTTGATGCCATATAGACACAGTCACCAAAGAACTTAGAAAGCCTACCCTTACACTGAATTAATTTTAATAATGAAATTTAAGAACAGAAACTAGTAGATGTTTCTGCCCATCATGTATCATTTATCATCAGTTTATTATTTGACAAGTTACTGCATCTTTGATAAGGACTTAGAAACTTAAAAGCCTACAAACAGTATAATTCTCCAGAGTGAGGTATAACTCATGTTTTCAGAAATACAGTTCTCCTTACTTTTTGAACCTAATATTTAAAAGATGGAGGGTAATATTTTTATTCTGTAAGGCAGATGTTACTAATCATCCTTCATTCTTAGAAAATCTTTTTATGAAAGTGCCAGGAGCCTCAGGGCATCATGCTGCATCTAATTACAATACAGGAATCCCTACATTAGAGATTTAAACATCAAATACCCACATTTATTATATGTGCTGCTTGCATTGCTAAAACAGAAAAAGTTATGACTAAATAATCTCTACCTTTCAGGAGCTGTGGATTTAAACCAGGCAGTATTTGGGTTGCCACACACAAGAGAAGACACAATACTGTGAAAAGTACAAAGGAGTGAGAGAATGCCCATTTCCTTAAGGACAGAAGTGGAGGTGCATCTCAGACAATCATTGCTTGTTGAGGAGGCAAGGATATTCAAAAAAAACACCACTCTGATTCCCAAATCATCCTGAAAGAATAATATAATAGTGTTTCAAGCAGTTTTAACAGAAATTCAATTAGTTAAATGACAAATGAAACATTTCTTGTATTAACATACAACCTGCTTACAGCAGACAAGGGAAAAAGATACTGTAGTTGAGATATGTCCAGAATAGTCGTTTAAGCCTTTAAGAGGAAGGCTTTCAGTCTGCTAGGAAAATTAACTTAAATTCAACTATCAATTACTCCATACCTAGGACTTCACTGAATCTGGAGGGATGTAAAAAAACAGAAAAGTATTATCCTTTACATAAAGTAACCTGTGCTCCAGTTGAGGAAATATGAATAGTCCTCAAAGAATAACCAGAATACTACTTAAAGGAAATTATATGTGAAAGATATATATTATTGTAAGTCTATAGGAAATTCAAAATAAAAGAAAATCAATGTAGAGTAGATTTAGCCATGACAAATCTCAGGGAGCAGGTGACTTTTCAACTGGGTTTTGAGCCATGTGTTAATAATATGCACTCCCCATGGTATAGCATGTGCTTTCACCTGGACTTGGTGGGTATCCCAGTCAAAGGCCTGAAGGGACAGTCAGAAAAAAGTATGCCTCTGGTCCCTCAAGGAGAGAAGCAGGCCTGGGAGAACCTGGTAGCAGAATGAACTGAGGAAATGGAATCCCAAGAATAAACCAGCAAGGATGTGCAGGGTAAAATTATAATCCACGCAAACTTTTAGCAAGAAAGAGACCATTTAAATCATCTCAGTATCTGGGGATGAGAAAGTAAATCGGGGTCCTCACAAATGAAAATGTCCCACTGTGGGGACTCTCCCTACACAGTCTCCCCACTGTGCAGATTCTTCAGTTTGTCCAGGGACAACATTCATCTCAAAAACCTCTCTCTGCACAGGCCAGATGAAGACTTCTAGGCCTCCAGGCATCATGATGAGCTCTCTTTTCCACAGTAGGAAGAGTTTAAGGTTATCCATTGTGCCAGTTCTCAGAGGAGAGTTTGACAGCAGTAAGAAACAGGGCACAGTAGAGTGTAAATATTCTGTTACAGGGTAAAGAGCTGTGAGTTGAAAATGATAGCAGCAGACCTGCTGTGTTTTGTTTAGTCGCCCAGGAAAGGCTTGAGTAAAACACTTATTTATATTGCTACTGGTAACCCAGGTTAACCAAATTGACAGACTTTTCAAGATTTTTATACTACTATTACTTTTACCATAATTTTTCCTTTGTTATTATAAATACAACTAGTTTTATTATTGGAACTAGATGGGAATAACAAAAATAACCTGACTGTTAAAGTCCCCAAGCCATATTTGACTACAGTTATGAAGTTGGTTCCTATTCAGTAACTTAGGAAATTAAAAACACTAAATCTAGGATTTCCTCCACTGGGACCTAATCCAGTCCAATTTAGAAGTTGAGGATTTATAAAGGATTTTCTGAAAGAAATGGGAAAATGTCAGCTACAATTTCTTGCTAGACTTGAACTGAATCTATTAACCTTGCCCAGAGAATATAATGTTACAGTTATCTCATTTACAATGTTATTGTATATGATTTATGACCACAGTATCAAGCCTCAAACTAGGTTTTGTAGTTTTAAGCTAAATTTACATGTCTGTAATACAAATGATTTTTTTCCTTGTTCAGATAAAAAGATATTAAAAAGTGATTTATAATATTTCAGTTGGATGGAAAATATACAGTATGACAGTCTGTTGAAGGGAAAAAAACATTAGTTAGACAGCTATTATGAATGTGTATGTTCACACTGCTTAATGCCTCCCATCTTTTAATGTATGCTTGCTTATCAACCACTAGACATCTTTTGAATTACGTTATATTTAGAATACAATGAAACAAAATCTATATGAAAATCAAATTAAAAAGAACCAGAAGGACAAGTAAAAAATGTATCTTCTATACAGTTTACCCAAGATCATGAATACAAAAACAAACTTAACTACCACCATTTTTGCATATGTCCTTTACCTAACACCATATAATGGTCTTTAAATATGTTAAACAGAAGCTCTCTAACACCATCACCACTAATGAAACCCAAGAGAATTTGCTTTACCACAAACTATTAGTTTGAGATTTGAGTTGGGGGGTATTGCATTTTATTGTAAATGGCTGATACAACTCTGCTTGAAAGATGTGGCCTACAACTGAAAAGTCAGTACCAGTTACAGCCTAAAGACTGAGTAATACCTTTACTGGCAAGCAAATACCTAGTGTCCTATGCATTTAAATAAAAATAAAATAATCTCTTATGTGTCCTTTATATAGAGTCACATGGCATACACAAATATTTCAAAATTATACAATGGCAAATAAATTTCATAATTTAAGAGTACAATTAAAAATAAAAGACCTATTTCTCACGCTCTATTCATTGACAATACGTACATATCTACTGATGCAGAGCACAGAGTGTGTGCGTGTGTATGTATAATTCATTTTGTTCAGAATCTAAGCATAATTACTTAATTTTGTGTGTTTGAACCATATCTATACTGGGGACAGCTTTTAAAATCTCTTTTAAAATAGTTGCTTATTTATCAAGTTTTCCTTGTACATCATTTAAAATTATATTAAATTTCTAATAACAAAGATAAAACAACAGAATCTTGAACAAGATAGGGATTTCTTTTTCCTCACAAACCTGCAATCTAAGACAGGCAAAGAAGTTCCATGTATCAGTAGGAAACCTGGTACCTTCTATCTTGCTATTCTGCATCTTCAGTAGATACCTTTCATCCCCCGAGTCATCACATAGTCCCAGCCATCTTGTCATTCTCAGGGTCATCTGAGAACCACCTCATTTTCACAAGATAGCTGCTAGAGTTCTAGACAGCACACCCAAATTTTAGCCAGGGAAAATGTTAAGGAAATGAGTTTAGAAGGCACATGCTATCTGAGTAGGCCCACTTTAAAGAATTTTCCCTGAAACTCCACTTGAATATTTCTGCATATAGCTTACCAACACCTTCCAGGGAAGCTGGAAAATACAGTTTGTTCACTAGAAGTAATGCTACTGGCAATACCCAAGTGGGTTTGAAATTTTATATATTTAGTTGCTTTATTAGTTTACTTATTTCATCCTTTCATAGACTATCTTTATCTTAAATAATGCTTTTAATTTTAATTCACACCTTATCTGATATTAATATTGATCATTCTGCCTTTTTTGTGTTTGCATTTTCCGGCTTTCTCTGTACAATCCTGTATTTTTAACCTTTAAAATGAGTAGGTAGAATGAGTTACATATTTTTATTTTTGAACCCCAGAATGTCACCCAAAGGAGATGTTTCTCTCTGTTTTTATTATCTATTTTCTTTAGAGGAAAAATTTTCAGTGTCTTGCTCAGTAAATAGAAATATGGCTACTGTTATTCATGCATGGGGCAGAGATGGGGTATCTAGAGTCTGATTATGGTGAATATAAACTACTTGCAATTAATATCCCTAAATTTTTTATTCCTGTGCCAGACCCACTCTTCCTGCCATTCCTATCATCTCTGAGCTCTAAGCCTCTTCTTGTGAAATTCTCCAGCAAGGAGAGCTCTGTATCTCCTACCTTATTTGAATTAAGGCAACAAGTAGCTAGTAATGAACTACTCTAGGAACAGAGAACTAAAAGTTAAATTATTAAAAATTGTTTATAATTACTTTGCTGTTGTCCAGCAAAATCTCTCATTTATTAATTTTGAACATAAAATATTATTTTATTTAAAATATGCATGTTTAAGATGATCATTAGCTTTATGGAAATGGTTTAATTGGGCTAGAAAGGTTTGTTTTTGACATCAAAAAAGAGGTCAATATTCAACAATATGCATATTTTCTTTTCAAAGAGAATATACAAAACTGACAATGCAGACTAATCTAGTGAAAATTGGGTTTTCCCAGATTGCCTTCAACTCTACTTATGTGTTACTTTGCAGCTACTAGTTGATACCACAAGGGAAACAGTTCCTTGACTTGCACTGGAAATATAAGATTTAAATGACTCCTTAGTTCTTAAAAAAAACATGTATGCCAATGCTCATAGCTAGAAGAGTCAACCACTTCCAATTTCATGGTCAAATAGGAAAACGGGTGAGAAGAGATCAACGTCATTTTAAGCTTTGAGATGTCATTTTAAGCTGCCTCTGATTCACCACAATCAATTTTAGTGACTAGGATTTATCATACCTTGACCAGACAAGTATCCACTTAATCCTCTGTCAACCTCCAACAGAGGAAAAAACAACAAATAAGATTGGGATTTTGTGTTCATATTTTTATTATTTTGTGAAGCATAGTTACCGATTAGCTATATGAATAGGATATTTATATTTCTTTTTCTATCTTTCTAAATGATTCAAGACAGAGCTCCATGTTACTAGGAAATGTTTTTAATTCCTGACTATTATTAACTATCTTTAGCCATCAATGATCTTATTATACTTAAATGATAAGCCAATACATGGTTAAATTTAAAAGATAAGTTTCTGCATTGGATCTAAAAGCCACTATTCTTTGTGTGCCTCCTAACTGGGCAAGTTTAGAGCTTCTTAGGAGAGCTTAGTGGAAATATTTTTTTTTCACCCTGCCTAAACCAAATCTGAGGTCAAAGCTCTTGACATGGCTGTCATGTTTTCTCTAAGGTGATTTATAAGAGAAATGAGAATAGGAAAAAAGGTAACTGTATCAAGAGACATAAGTACTTTAAAAAACCCTTTCAACAGAAGACTTGAGTTATCCCAACTACTGATATTATTGAAGTCGTTACAAATAATATTTAGAAGAAACCCTTTAAGAAACTACCAGACCAGAAAAAACATAAACCATCAAATACAATGGTGGAAAATCCAAAATACATATATCATAATTTTTCTACTCATATATAGGCATAAAACAGTTTTATAATTGCATTTGATCCCAAATGCAGTTATTTTATCATAAAGTTGAAACTTAATGAGGATAGCTAAAACATAAGCAAAGCAATCTCATTAAAACACAAACTAGTAATTGATACTGGAAGAAGTTATACTAACTTGGCATAATAATTTGCTTTGGATAACTCAGTCTTTGAATCATATACTTTTAGCTTAGAAATGTGAATTGATTTCAACTAAGAAGCCAAAAAATTATAGCAATATTAAAATATTTTCTATGACCAGTACATTGTTTTAAATGAACTAATCTGTGCTTAAGAGAAGAAATGTTTAGAAGAAAAGATTAGAGAAGTATAAGAGAAAGGACAGAAAATATATGAATCTATACTCCACCAAAGGCTTCACATATGTTATTTTGGTTAATAATGATAAAATTCCTATTAAGTTGATAATAGAGACCCCTTTTGATAAATGGGAATATTGAGAATCAGAAAAATTATCTAAAAAACAAAACTAATAATTAGTTGAATCAAGATTAAAAAACAAGTTTGTCTGATTCCAATATCCCACTAATTTTTACTAAGTATGTGAATATAGTTAATGGACACTAAACAATGAAGAGAGAAAGAAGAAATTAAAGTTATGTTACTTAAATCCCATTTGGCTGCTTCCTGAGCTACAATTCTCCCAAAAGAAATATCTACCAAATTTATGCTGGGAATTTCCTGGGAAAAAAGAAAAGAACAGACGTGGTAATTGCCTGGGGAGCTCTGTGGCAGATCATGGTCAAATCCTGTAAACTAAGAATAGTATTTGCTGTCATATTTATACTCCCATTTCCTGACATAAGTTTAAACCACATCATTCCTTATTTTGTTAACATAAAAACAGATTTTTTAAATAAAAAAAACTTAAGTGTTCATAATGTAAAGTAATAATGCCAAGTTCAAACCTGAAGTACCACTTTCTAGGCATCACTAGTTTTAGCTTTTTCAGATTTTTACCTGCTCTTCAATATATTTCTGACTCTAAAAGTATTGCTGTGATATAATTTTCTGACATATAAATTTGAAAAATCATATAATCTCTTCTTTCAAAAATGAGTATTAGATTACCAACATCCCATGTTTCTTCTTCCCTTCTTCCCAATTTTGGTCAGTTATTATTTTGTCCTTCTAATGATTATTTGGGATATGCAAATATGTTCATCTCAGTTTATCATTTCATCAACTTTTGAACATTGTCTTCTCTCTTAATCCTCATGATATTATACAGAACTATAAACATTCTTATCTTACCTTCCACCTCTCCATTTTTCTTTCTCCTTGCAACCTCTTTCTCTATAATACTATCAGTACATTGCAAAAGTTAAGAATACCCTATTTAAAACCATAAGTAGTAATTCCATTATTAAGTTAGAGTTTGATTCTAAAAGTTGAAAACACCCAGTGTCTGTATTACTAGAACTATATCAATATCATACACAAAAAATTAAGTAATAAGCCAGGAATTATTACTATGGGTTGAATATCACAACTGTTCTATTTGAATGAAAATGTTCCTAATATACAAATAAAAGGTATTCAATGTTTCTTACATTACATAAATTCCACAAATTTCTCAAAATTGAACCATATATTGAGAAGCTTCATATAAAAATAAGATTATATGAATTCCTTTCCATGAATTTTATCATTGCCTATCTTTATTCTTGTTGACAAAAGTAAAAAATATCCTTTTTTTACTTTATCATTAACATCATTTATCATCCTAATCTTACAAACCCATTCCATTCAAACAGAAAGGAATCTATTTCACACAGATTTCTTCTTTAGGTTGATTAAATGTCCCTTTGTAGGTGTTCATTTCTGTAACATGAAGATACTGTGCTTCTACAGAATCTCCGTATCTTCATCTTCATCCTCCCATTTTATTTCCTGATTTATGTTGATTGCATCATTAGTTTTATATATCCAGGTTTGACACTTCATTCAGTAATAAAGAAAGAATAATACACTTCTAACACTTACAGCTTTATATTTTAGAATCTCTAATTAACAAAAATATTTGCATTTCCTTATGGCATTTTCCATGGAGTTGGAGATAATACAGCATAAGAACGAGGTGTAAAATCTCAAGTATGACTTCCAGCATGGTTGAATAAGTTTCTATCTAACTTACTTTTATAGCAAGTCTTCTTCAGATGGGAACATCTCTTCTTATAGAAATATGAGAATAAAAACTAAAAATAAAACTTACTTTTATATAACCCTGAAAGAGCAACCCAAAGAATGCAGACCAGACTGGCTACATCTGGGGAAAAGAGAAGACCACACAGAAAAGGGTAAAGTAGCAAAGTCATGATCCAGCAGGACCCAAGTCTTCCCCCAACCCCAGCTCACAAATGGGAAGAACAGAAACAGACCGGGGAGAGAGCAGATGCCCAGGATTGCTGAACACCGAGCCCTAGAGATCTGCTCCAGGAGCACGAACCCACATTACATGGTGCTCTGGAGATTAATGGGGTTGGAAAGCAAAATTAGGCAGAATATTTAAGGAGACTGAGATTCCAGCCGATTTTAGAGAACAGGTATGCACAACTGGCCCCCAAGGACAAAAGAAAGGCCAGCACTTTGAAAGACTTCCCTACAGCAAGTGGGTTACTAAGGGGCAAATACACAGAGCTTGCTGTCAGGAGAAAGGGCAGATGGACAAAATCGTCCCAGCACACTCAGCCCAGAAGGTTGGGAAATTTCAGGAGCTTCAGACGCTCCATCCCGCTGGCTGGCAATGCAGAAAGGAGACCCCACCACAGCAATATGTAGCCCGCCACTCCTTCCTTCTGGCAGGTGTCCATCCACACACCTGCTACCCCCATGACTGCGCCACGGCAGCCAGAGAATGGCCTCGCATATGACACATACAGAGGCTTCTCCCTGGAGCCTGAACATGGCAGTGAAGGCAGGCACTGCAGCTGGAAAGCAGGAAGATCTCCTTCCTCCTGGCAGGTGGTGGTGCCACTCACCTGCGACTCCCACCATTGCTACAGGTACTTGGCAGCTCCAGAGAGTAGAGATTCTGGACACTAGAGAGTGCCACCTACACAGAGTTTTTATTCCATAGAAATCACTAAAAAAATGAAACAGAAAAAATATTTTGTACAAACAAAAAATAAAGAAGATGCCAGAAAGAGGGCTAAGTGAAACTAAAATCACCAATTTTCTTGACAAAGATTTCAAAATAAAAGTCATAAACATGCTCACAGAGCTACACAAAAATATTCAAGCTATTAGGGAGGAATTCAACAGAGAAACTTTGAAAAATACAGTCTCATCAGCAGAACAAAAAGGCATCCTGTAAAGGAGAATACATTCATAAATGACTTATCCAATAAGGGGTTAACATCCAAAATATATAAAGAGCTCACACACTCAACACCCAAAAAACAACTAACCTGATTAAAGGACAGAGGATCTGAACAGACACTTCTCCAAATAAGAAATTCAGATAGTCAACAGACACATGAAAAGATGTCCACATAGCTAATCATTAGGGAAATGCAAATTAAAACCACAATGAGATATTGTCTCACACCAGTTAGAATGACCAGCATCCAAAAGACAAGGTAAAACAAATGCTGGCGAGGATGTAGAGAAAGACCAACCCTCCTACAATGTTGGTGAAATGTAAATTAGTTCAACCATTGTGGAAAGCAATATGGAGGTTCCTCAAAAAACTAAAAATACAAATACCATTTGACCCAGGAATTCCACTCCTAGGAATTTACCTGAAGAAAACAAGATCCCAGATTCAAAAGACATGTGCACCCCTATGTTTACTGCAGTACTATTTACAATAGCCACGATATGGAAGCAACCTAAGTGTCCATCAGTAGATGAATGGATAAAGAAAATGTGGTACATATATACAGTGGAATATTATTCAGCCATAAGAAGAAAACAAATCCTACCATTTGCAACAGCATGCATGGAACTAGAGGGTATTATTCTCAGTGAAATAAGCCAGGAGGAGAAAGATAAGTACCAAATGGTTTCACTCATTTGTGGAGTATAACAACAAAGCAAAACTGAAGGAACAAAACAGTAGCAGACTCAGAGACTCCAAGAAGGGACTAGCGGTTGCCAAAGGGAAGGAGTTGTGGAGGGCAGTTGGGGATGGAGGGAGAAGGGGATTAAGGGGCATTATGATTAGCACTCACAATATACAATATACTCACAGGTCATGGGAAGGGGAGTATAGCACGGAGAAGAGAAGTAATGACTCTATAGCATCTTACTATGCTGATGGAGAATGACTGCAATGTGTTGTGGCAGGGGACTTGATAATATGGGTGAATGTTGAAACCACAATATTACTCATGTGAAACCATGATAAGATTGTATATCAATGATACCTTGATTAAAAAAATTCTAGAAAACATCAACAACTACCTGAGGATATTAGACAGTGCAGTAAATGCAAATTCTAGAGGGAAGTCAAAACGTGAAAAAAAGGTAAAGCATAGTGTGATTTCTTGTTCTTATGAATTTTACACTGAAGGCAGGATATAGTTGATGCCTCACATGGTAGATAAAATGCCAGTAGAAAGCATGCAGTCTTTCAGAGAAAAATGTGAGTTAACTTCAGTCTCTGAATAAGGAGGAGGGATCCCATAGTAAAAAACAGTCAGAATGGGGGAATCCTATTTTTTGTATAAACTATGCCCAAATCTCTGACTAATCTTTGTCTACACAAGCACATGGCAGACACAAAATAGTGTAGCTAAAGATAAAAGAGCTGAACTGAAATTTCAGTTGTAGCCTAAGAGAAACCATTTACAATTTTTGTCTGACCAAGTTAATTGCCTGCTAAAACAAAAAACCAACACTCTTCAGAGGGATATAAAAAGAATCCACAATCTCCAAAACATAACATTTAAAATGTTTGAAAGACTAAATTGTACAAAGAAACAGGAACATAGGACCAATTCTTAATAAAAGCCAATCAACTAAAACATATCCAAAGATGGCTAAGGTATTAGTAAGAGCAAACAAGGATTTAAACCAACTATTTATAACTATGTTCAATGATATAAAAGAAAATGCTTGCAATTAATGAAAAGAAAGAAAATCATAGCAGAGAAATACAAACTATAATAAGGTCTAAATGGAAATACTGCAACAGAAGAATGAGTCATTTGACTTCAATATAAATCAGTAGAAATGATTTAATCTGAAGAATTCAGAGGGGAAAAACATGTTAAAAAATGATAAGAATAAGAGCTTCAAAATCCTGGGGGACGGTATCAGAAGCTGATCATAAATGTAACTGGAGTCACAGAAGGATACTAGAGAGAAATTTTTTTCTGAAAAACTATTGGCTAAATTTTTCCCCAATGTGGAGGAAAACATACACATACAAATGCAAGATGCCCAACAAATTCCAAGCAGAATAAATTCAAGGAAAACCATGTCTAGGTACATTATAGTCAAACTGCTGGAACCAAAGATAAAGATAAAATTTTGTAAACAGTCAAAGAAAAACAAGACTTTTACATACAGGGAACAAGGATTCAAAAACCACTGATCGCCTCAGAAGCAGATGAGGCCAGATGTTAGTGGAAAACATCTACAAAATGCTACAAGACAGAACTATCAACCCAGAAGTCTATTTTAAGAGAAACAATTCTTAGAAATCTTGCCATTTTCAACAACACAGATGGACCTAGAGGGTATATGCTAACTGAAATAAGCCAAACAGAGAAAGACAAATACCATATGATTTTGTTTAGATGTGGAATCTAAAAAACAAAACAAATAAAGATCCATAGACACTGAGAAGGGACTGGTGATAAACATGGTGTGGGGTGGGGGGGTTGAAATAGATGAAAGGGGTAAAGAGGCACAAAATTTCAATCATAATATAAATTAGTCATGGGGATGAAAGTACATCATAGAGAATACAGTCAGTAATTCTGTAACATCATTGTATGTTGACAGATACTAAATACACTGGTTGGGGTGAGCATTTAATAATATATTTAACTATCAAATCACTATGTTGCATACTTGAAACTAATATAATATTCTACATCAACTAGAGTTTAATAAGATATAATAGTAATAAAAATGTAAAAATAATTCTTTAAGAAAGAAGGACAAATAAAAATATTTCAGAATAAAGTAAACTAAGTGAATTTGTCAGATTTGTACTATGTGAAATATTAAAGTATTCAGGTGAAAGTAAAATTAGAAGAAAATTCAGATTATAAGGAAGAGATGAACTATATTAGACACTATAAATATTCAAATAAATATAAAACATTTTTTTCCTCCTAATTGTTAAAAAAACCACATGAGTGCTTAAGCAAAAACTATAACATCATCTTATGGGTTTTATATATATGTAAATAAAAAATATATAGAATAAAGACAGGGAGCAAAAGGAACTATTTGGATGCAAAGTTTCTACTTTTATGTGAAGTCATAGAACAGTATCTTTTAAGTAGAAGATTGTTAAGGATTTATACGCTAGGGCAACCATTAGCACACTAATGCAAATAGGTAAAGCTAGAAATCCAATAGCTAAAGATACAGGTTATATAAATATTCAAATAATCAAAATAAAGTCAGGAAAGGAAGAACAGAGAAATGACAAAACCACAAAACAGAAATGACAAATGAAAAACTATAAAATAGCTATATACCATCCTATCAGTGATTTTATTGTGTTATTGTAATAAATGTATTAACATATTAAATACTCTGATTGAAGGACAAAAGTTTGTCCAAGTGAATAAAAGAGCAGAACCAAACTATATGCCATCAAAAAAGTTGATTTTTAAATATAAAGACACAGGTTGAAAGTAAATAGATGAAAAATATTTTATATAGAGGATAAGCATAAGAAACCTGGGGAACCTATCTTAATATTAGCTAAAATAGACCTCAAGAAAGAAAAAAAGGTATCACTCGAGATAGCAAGGGACATTTAAAAATAATAAAGTGATCAGTACAGCAGGAATACATAACAACCATAAATGTAAATGCACCTTAAAATACAGCTTCAGAATTGAAGAGACAATATTAAGAGGAGAAACAGATGAAATCACAATTACATTTCAACACCCTTTTAACAGATCAAAAGATCAGTAAAGAAATGGATTATCTAAAAAAATACTATCAACCACCTTGACCTAATTAACACTTAAAGAGACCACTATACCTAACAAGTTCAGAATACATATTCATTTTTAGTACACATGGTACATTCACTAGAAAAGAACATACTCTGTGTTCTAAAACAAGTATAAATTTTCATATAATTTAATACATCATAAGTCATTCTTAGAAATGTAGAAAGGAAAACTATACTCAGATCATTTTCTGTGACATGTGATTTCCTTTTTTTTAAATGTTAGCTTTCTCCAAACTTTGCACCAATGTAAACTTATTTTAAAATAATTTTTGAAAACAGCAGACTGCTTCATCTGTCCCTTTCTGGTTGCTTTTTGTAGAAATAAAAACCCAGTGGTTTTCAATCCTACAAATATAACACCAAATCCTGGGCAGGCTGTAATGAGTGTTTGCTATATTATTTAAAGATATTCAACTCTTCTATGGAGAACAAGATAAACAAATGACATGGATGAAATGTATAATGTCTAAGTATCATTGCTAGGTTGCTACCCTATTTGTGTCATGTTAGACATAAAATAAATATAGCCCATGTATGCTGAACACAGATAAAAATGATGGAACAAATTAGAGCTAACATGTAGATATACAGGGATGGAAGGACCGATTAAACCTTAAATATTCATAAATCATAGATCATATTACTCCCAGTAGTCAGTAATGTGATTCCTATTGTGACACTGTCACACACTGATGACATGCATTTTGGTCCCATGTGACCTCTGCCAGAAACACACAGATAAAATCCATGACTGCTCAGCAAGTCATCAGTGATCTACAGCTATCGGTCAGGCACACTTGCCCCTGTGTCTCTCTAATCGAACAAGCAAGTGATGGGTCACAGGACCTTGTATCTGCTGCTTCCCCTTTCTAAACCTCGACTCTGGTCCCTGTAACTACACTGTCAGGAGAGCAGGCTGATGGGCAGAGGGAGAGAGAAGGGCATGTGAACACTGTAACACAGATGAGGTAGCATGTCCCTTCCATTCCAGAGGCGTCCTGCTATTGTAAGTGTACACAAAAACTCTGCCTGGGCGTCCTGCTGTATTTTGGAAATTGATTAAATAAACTATTTGACTTGAGCATGTTGCTTTGGTCTGAGACTCTCTGTTCTGCAACCTCTGGGACAGCTTCCATGAATACTACTGCGGCAGCAGATGATTTCCCACTGGGGCAGTATGCTCAGGTGACCAGCTGTCCAAGGGGGTTAGCAAACACAGACTGCAGTTAAATATGGGAGGCAGCTGCTGATTGGATTCAGACGAAAAGGCTGAACTTGCTTTATGCCCTGAGTCCCTAAGAATAAAGTATATTCACAGTGAAGCCTGGAAAAAGAAATCAAAGTTGAATGACTGCAGTGTAACATGTCAGTTTTAGAAAAGATCTCAGAATTTCTTAGAGGATAAAAGATTTTTTGTCATTCCAAATGAATTTACAGCAGAAGAAACACACACACAAACACACCCATACATCAACAAATGTTTTCTTTGTGCAAAAACAGGGACTGGGCAAAGCATTGAATTTGGAGGCTAAAAATTCTGAAGCCTGTGGCGCTGAGAAATTTCAAGTAGTTAACTTGACCTGTCTAGTCTTCTGAATCTCTCTCTTCTGCATTGGAATGGGGTAATTAAAACTTCATGCTTCTCCGATCAGAATGATTTGAAGAACCAAAATATCAGGGCATTTTACATTTTCTAAGTAAATATGTTTTTCCTCTTACATAAAGTGTTAGTCTAAAATATTGAGTAGTCTGTTGGAAGATGAATTGTCTTTTGGTTAGAACACCTTTAATTTGTCCCATATAGTTTAGTAAATCAGCCATTCTCCTTCCTGACTGTGTATGAGACCTATGTTGGGAAGATTTTTCACAACAGATAAATGAATCTCATACTAGAGTTTTGGGGTTTTTCTAAAATTACATTGTCCAGAGGTGAGATTCCATGTACTTACAGAGTTTCATATATTGAGTCTCCTCCAGATTGGTATAGAAATTGACAGAATTTGCCTTTTGGCATTAGTAGTAGTAACACAGTAAATCTAAATGGAGATAACCAGTATACGGAATTTTAGGTACATGAAGAAATCTGATAAGCCTGATTGAAAAACAGACCAAACTAAACTTATTATATTGTACTCACCACCACTGACTAAGTATACACAATGACTAAAACTCAGCCTAACCCAGTGTTGACAGGTAAAATTCCTTCACAGAAACCGATGAAATGAGTAGGTAAAAATGATTAATGCTTATGGATTGCCCATGATAGGGTAGCCGACAAAACACCCAAGTCTCTTAAGAGTTGGAAACTTGAGTACTCCACTGAACAGCAGTAATTTCAAGTGTGTCTCTTAATTTCTTTGAATCTCATTTGCCTAACCTGTCACTGGAGTACTATTTTCTGAAGACCTTTCTGGCTAGAAAGGCCTACTATGGCCTTCCAGGACAATCGCTATTAGGGATCATAAACCATACCGCTGCTTCCCCTTCCCCTCTCCCTCGGGCTCCGGCTGCTCCCTGATCTCCATTTCCCACCTGTGAATCCAAAGCTGGCAGCACTACAGGAGAAACTATTGAAACAATTTGATGCTTGCAGAAAAATCTCTGGGTTCTGAATGGAAGAAGAAAAAAGTGTAAAGCAAAAATAGTCTATGGAAAAATGACACATCAGTGGACGAGAGGAACGGCTGATGCTTGTGCCCTAAAATCCCTTCGTGCATCTGTCTGAATACAGTGTCTTGTCATTCTGCTTCCTGAAACCTCATCTTTCGAAGATTCTCCATTTCACTGTGGTCCAGTGTTACCCTCATTATTAGTCACTCACTTGGGGCCCTAAGTAGGGCATTGCTATTGCAGTTCCAGTTGAAAGGTTTCATAAATGTGGGACAGGACATACCTGCCGGCCCTACATCATTATTTGATTCTTCGCAGTGAATCACACCATAGTAAGTGTGTGAATGCGCATCACACTTTGCTGAAGAGATACAATTAAAGTGAAATATAAATGTAGCTGATTAAAAGTTTATCTCCATGAATGAAGAAACAAAGCATTAAAATGTTAGATCTCTCATCTAACACAGTCCTAGCCTTGTTTCTCCCTCCTTGGCCTCATTCCCATCTCAACAACTCCTTCTTCAAACAGCCAGTGCATGGAACACAACTCCCCAGGAAACACCACCCACTCATAAGAAGCTCCAGCCGTGAAGCCCATCCTTTCCTCCAGCAACACACACCTTCCCAGTAACCCACAGCACAGAGGGACCCCAAACAGCTCAGAGCCAAAGACTGGGCTCTCTGTCTTTCCCTATAAGCTCAAGAAAGTTTTTTTTTTTTCTGAGAGACACTATAAAAAGAACACTCACCCAGTGCCTAAGTTCAGCAAAACCCACACAGCAGATATCATTATGGAGAATAGCTGAAGTTTCTTTTCACTTTCAACAACAACTCTGGATAAAGGGTGGAAGCGGCAATCCCTTAATTAGTTCCAGTTACGCATACTGCATTTGAGTGATTCCGAAGTAACAGTTTTTCTGAGGAATACAAAAACAAAACACATTATATATGCACACTATTAATTATAATTCCAAAGGATAAAATGTAAAACATACCTGCATCAGTATACAGTTTATCAAGCATTACATGTGTAGATTTTATTATACATATACTAAAAATGCTTGGGCAATCAAATTTTAACCATCTCGCCCCAGAATTTGCCTTTCAGCCTTTCTTCTCCTCCACAGACTCTCATGGGAAACTTGAAGTGCATGCAACATAAGGACCTAAGCTTCCCAGCTTTCCAAGCACCTCTGCCACTAATGGTGGAGACCAGCTTTAGGAAAACCTCATGCTAAAAGCATCTAAAATGAGAAATTTATTTTTCATTTCCCATAGAATTGGCCCTTATAGACACCAAATATCAGAGCAAGCAACAAAACTGCTCCCAAGCCACCTCAGTATAACTGCACTCTTTGCCAACTTCAAGAACTCCTTGGACCATGAGTGTTACTGGCAGACTGTCCTAGTTTACCCCAAGGGGCCAACTTGCTAGATGCACACGGGTTTCACCACAGAGATGGGAGCTTAATTTGTTTTAATGGTAGTCTCTACACTTCCTTCTGTTTACTCCTCTTTCATAAGGCTTTAACTCTTCCTCTCTTGCCAAGTTTTTTACTTTTGGGCACCCCTGAATTCTTCAGCCATTCTGACGGGGCCTCATTCTGTAGTCCAACCTTTACACAGTCATTGCTGAATCTTAGCCTTCTGTTCAACAGTGCTTTGCACAGCATCCGGGAACCACTGAAAGTGCTCAGTCGTCTACTTTCATATCATACTTCCATCGGCTTCTTTCTACATGTGTGGGTTTCTTAAAACAATCTTAATACTATGCCTGCCCAGAGATGCTCACAATACCAGTACTTTTCAAATTCTCTGAAAACACATTAAGAAAATGAAACAGTCAAGATCAAGAAAGGTAATACTAGTGCCCAGGGACCAGGAATTTGAAGGAAGGTAAATGTCAAGAGCTTGTAATTAAATGTGAAATTGGTGGTAAATTAAGGCTACTTTCTCCCTTATCTGCCAGGTAAGACTAAAAATAATAAAGGAAGTCTAGATTTTATTAGCCATTTCAGTGACTCATAGGGGTACAACCATTCTCCCTCCAAGAAAACTGATTTTTCTGAATTGAAAATAGAAATATAGGTACTTTCTATAATATTGATCCAGCCTTCAACTCAGGAAAGGTCTGATCACCTGTTGCTCATCATTTATACTGGCATGACAGCTAACACCATGATCTTTCTTTCAACATAAGCAAAAATATTCCAATTCCTGCTTGTTCTTTCAGATTTGGTTTTATTTTTCTGACTTTACTCTCTCTCTTTTTTAAAGCATATTTCCTAACTTCTTTGGGTTCATCTTTATTTACAAACCATACCAGCAATAAGAAAGTTCTTAGTGTTAAGCTTTTAGCTATTGCCTTTGTCCAGATGTCTGGCATCTCCATAGCTAGACTGAATTTATAATAGACTGAATTTTCTGTTTTTACCCAGATATGTGGACATTGTGTGGATGTAATTTCTACTCTTTGAAGAATCATTTTTATGTACATTTATGAAATTTAATATAAAAATCAACATCTTTGGGGAGATCTGTTTCTGTCATAGCATAGCATTATTTTTTATTAACTAGGTGGCATAAAATAGACCGATTCTCTTTGCATAAAAATACTCAGTAAACATAAAAGTTATGCTGCATCTATTTGGGGCACACATAGTATTCACATATTGACATACTAATTTTCAAATGGTAAATGGGTTTCCAAATAATAATAACCCTATAAATTGATTGTTCCTTATTTGATATTAACCTTGAAATTATCATATAATTCTAAACTTTTGTGATCTGATTTCAGCAAACATTAAAGAAGCCAATTAACTAAAATACACTTACAAATTTCAGTTTGTAAAACCTATGTTTTAAGACAAAGAAAGGCAGCTCATTACCAACAAGTTGGTCAGAAGTTTGTATATTTCTATTTAACTTCGATCAGAGTGCTCCTCAAACTGAGTGTTTGCATTTCTATATCCTCAATGGTGGGGGCCAAGCCAAAATCAGAAATTGCACCAAATAAGCCAATAACCTACAATTCAGCTTTTGACTATTTTTTCTTTTTTTTTTAATTAAGCTATCATTGATATACAATCTTATGAAAGTTTCACAGGAGCAACATAGTGGTTTCAACATTCACCCATATTATCAAGACCCCCCCGCCACCCCATTGCAATCACTGTCCATCAGTATAGTAAGATGCTATAGAGTCACTATTTCTCTTTTCCATGCTCTACTACCTTTCCTGTGATCTACCTATATTGTGGGTGCTAATTATGCCCCTTAACCCCTTTCTCCCTCCCTCCATGCATAACCTCCCCAGCCCCTTCCCCAAGACAAGGATGCCCACTCTCACCACTTTCATTCAACATAGTACTGGAGGTCCTAGCCATGGCAATCAGACAATGCAAAGAAATAAAAGGCATCCAAATTCTTAAGGAAGAACTTAAACTGTCACTGTTTGCAGATGACACGATATTGTACATAAACACCCTGAAGAATCCACCCCAAAACTACTAGAACTAATAACTGAATTCAGCAAAATTGCAGGATACAAAATTAATACACAGAAATCCATTGCATTCCTACATACTAACGATGAACTAGCAGAACGAGAAATCAGGAAAACAACTCCATTTACAATTGCATCAAAAAGAATAAAATACCTAGGAATAAACTTAACCAAGGAGGTGAAAGTCCTATACCCTGAAAACTACAAGATGCTCATGAGAGAAATTAAAGAAGACTATTTTATTTTTCTAAGATAAATATATAGATAGAATCTGAATTAATATATATGCTGGATATGCCAATGAAAATGCCACAAACAACAACAATGTACTCAATTTTTTTCTCTGTGAAAAGATGAAAGCTGCTTAATTTTGAGGTGGGAAAATGGTTGTAATGTATACTATGAAAACTTCCAGAAAAAAGTCATCAACATTAAATTAATAATACCTTAATAAAATTATTAAATGACTGGAATAATTATTTAACCTGGTTAATTGATGCAGGACCTCTTAAATGAGACAAATTCCATAACAGTGTTTCTTCATGTTAAGTGACACAGTTGGTAATTTAAGATTGTTTAGCTGTCAAGATATATGCAGAGATTTGATCAAGCAATTTAATTTCAACTTAATTTGTATTAATGGATCCCTATATACAAACTCTTAGAAAAGTTTATCAGCTTATCTAAAAACAATATTGTTATCTTACTAAATACCCTAAAAGTTTGATGTTTAATCTCATATTGTCTCTCAGCAGCTCACAGTAACTTCACAAGTAAATATTATCTTAAATATGACTTCACTTTATTCTTATGCTTCTGGAGGGATATTGAGAAAATTAAGTGTTCTCTATCATCCTTTTAAAAACACTAAATAATACATAGCACTAACAGACTCTGGAAAAATACCAAAATGATTTAGAAATAATACTTTCATTTAGAAGCATATAGTATACTTGGAACTAAGTGATAACCAAATGAAAAGACGAATTATTATGGAGGCCATTATATTATTTCCATATATGAAAATCTAATGGAGTTAAGAAAAGGAGAGGACATTTAGTGGTCTGAATGTTATTGTGTGATTTGGTGCATTTTTTCTTTGTACGTTTCTGTCTTTCTGTCCAATTTTTTTGCATTTCATTCCTATAATTGGGAACAATTTAGTGTAGGATTGCCCCAGATAGTTTTGCAACATTAAAGGACCATTTTATTCCTTCATTGCACACTGTTAGTATTGTACTATTTGGTCTGTTTACTTATTTTATTTCCTGTTGTGTGTGTGTATTTCTATGTGCTTTAACTGATACAGATAACAACAGCAGATCAAAGAAATTTCAAAGGAAAACTATTTGTGCTAAGGTTTGAAGGATGTATACGGTTGTCATATTTTTGATATGCTAATTTTTAACCACTGCAGAATGCTGACTAAAACATTTATGCCCTGCTATCACATTTCTACAGAGAACCAATAAATTTTTCACAAATACAGTATTGATGGATAAGCATTGTACTGACCTCAATGAACACATCATAGGTAAGAAATATATACAAACCCTAAATCCACAGTATAAATTAGTCCTAATATACAGAAGGAATTATTCAAACCTAGAGCATTAAAAATATTTACTTTCTATTTAACAATTTGCAAATAAAACAAACTTTACTAATTTTTGACATTTGTACAATGTTTGACAAACTAAACTTTAAAAAACTAGTATATAGCAAAATGAAAAAATAAAAACAAAAGTTGCTAGACAGATTTAAATGTATTTAACTTTGGTATTTCCAAGCTCAAATTAATTTCAGCATATAGGCAAATATCTACAAACATTTATTTTCAAAGAATGAAAATTACAAGTACATGAAAAATATTTAAATATATTTTATTTTGTTAAGATAAAAACAAGTAAAGGTTTACCATTTTTTCTTTGGAACTAGGATGGTATTCAATTATGATCAGTTATTTGCAATTATTATTTGCAGTTGTTACTTCTGCTTACTTTGGATTTAATAGCTATTCTTTTCCTACTTACCCAAGATGGAAACTTAGATTACTGATTTCAGATTTTCTTCTTATCTAATACATTCTGATACATTTCTAATACATTCAATGTAATTTCCTTCTACAAACTTCTTTCACTGTATTCCATATATTTTGATAAGAAATGTTTTCATTTTCATTTAATTCAAAATATTTTTTAATTTCTCTTGCAATTTCTTCTTTGACTATACATTATTTTAGAAGCATGTTTAATCTCCACATATTTGGGAATTTTGCAATTATCTATTTGTTATTGATTTCTATTTTAATTCTGTTGTGATCTGAGGTCAGACATTGTCTGATTTCTACTCTTTTAACTTCGTTAAGGTGTGTTTTATGGCCCAGAATGAGATCTATCTTGGTTAATGTTCTATGTGAACTTGAGAAGAACACGTATGTATTCACCTGTTTGTTGGATGAAGTAGTTCTGTAGATGTCAATTATATCCACTTGATTGATGATGTTGTTGAGTTCAACTATGTCCTTACTGATTTTCTGCTTGCTAGATCACACCATTTCTGATACAGGAGCATTAAAGTATCCAACTATAATAGCAGATACATCTATTTCTCCTCACCATTGTATAATTTTTTGCCTCATATAGCTTGATACTATGTTGATAGGCATATATACACATTGAGGACTCTCAGGCCTTCTTGGAGAATTGACCCCTTTATCATTATTTAATGTTTTTTTTTCTTTATCCCTGCTAACTTTCCTTGCTGTGTAGTCAGCTCTGTCTGAAACTAATATAGCTACACCTGCTTTCTTTTGATTAGTATTAGCATGATATATTTTCTCCACCTGTTTACTTTTATTCTATGTGTGTTTTAAAGTACATTTCTTGTAGACAACATATAGTTACACCTTTATTTTGATCCACACTGACAATCTGTCTTTTAATTCATGCATTAGACCACTGACATTCTAAATTATTAATATAGTTGAATCAATACCTATCATATTCATTGTTATTTTCTATGTGTTGCTCTTGCAGTTTCTATTTTTTCTTCCACTAATTTTCTGCCTTTTGTGGTTTTAATCATTTTATGTGATTCCACTTTTCTCTCCTTTTTATGTATATCAGTTATACTTCTTTATTATAATTATTACTTTTTTTAGTAGTTGCCCTGAAGTTTGCAATATTTACTTACACCTAATCCAAATCCACTTTTAAATAACACTATACCACTACATAGGTAGTATGACTACCTTATAATAACAAGGTATTCCTAACCCATCCCATCCTCTGTATCACTGTTGTCATTCCTTTTACTTATATAGAAGTATACATAAGCATATATAATATATATAAGCATACAAAATCAAATACATAGGCATTATTATTTTGAAAAAACTGTTTCCTGTTAGATCAATTAAAGAACAGGAAAAAGTCAGATTTCTGTTTTACCTTCACTTATTCCTTCTTTGATGCTCTCCCTTAGTTTATATAGATATGAGTTTCTGACCTACATTATTTTCCTTCTCCAAAGAATTTCTTTTAACATTTCTTGCAAAACAGGTTCACTGACAACAAATTCCTCCAATTTTTGTTTGTCTGAAAGTTTTTATTCCTCCTTCATTTTTAAAGGATAGTTTTGCAAGATACAGAATTCTAGGTTGGTGGTATTTTCCCTCTCAACACTTTATACATTCATTGTACTCTCTTCTTCCTTATATGGTTTCTACGAAGTCAAATGTAATTCATATCTTTGTTCTTCTATAGAAAAAAATTTTTTTTCCTATGGCTTCTCTGAGGTTTTCTTCTGTAGTATGAAAATGATATACATATGCATGGGGGTGGGGGGTTTTGGCATTTATCCTGCTTGTTCGTCTCTGAGTTCCCAGATTGGTGATTTGGTGTCTGATGATAACTTAAGGAAATTCTCAGTCATTGTTTCAAATATCTCTTCTGTTCCTCTCTCTCTCCTTCTGGTTTTCCCATACACATATGTTACACCTTTGTAGGTGTTCCACAGTCTTTGGATATTCTCTTCTGGTTTTTATTATCTTTCCTCTTTGGTTTTTGATTTTTGAAGATTCTACTGATACATCCTCTAGCTCAGAGTCTCTCCTCACCCACGTCCAATCTACCAATAAGCCCAAGAGGCATTCTTCATTTCTGTTACAATGTTTTTTATCTCTATCCTTTGGTTCTTTCTTAGGATTCCATTGTTCCATTGGTTCTTAGGATTTCTCTACTTTCACCTTCCATCTGGTCTTGCATATTGTTTATTTTATCTATTAGAACTCTTAGTATATTAATTATAGTTTTAAGTTGCCAGTATAATAATTCCAACATCCATGTCATGTCTGGTTCTGACACTTGCTCTCTCACTTCAAAGTGCATTCTTTGTCTTTTGGTTTGCCTTATAGTTTTGTCTTGATAATTGGACATAATGTACCAGGTAAAATGAAATGCTATATATAAGATTTCAGTAATGTGGTGGTAAGGTGGGGGCTGGGGGGAAAGGTGCTATAGTCCTATATTAGCTCTCAGTCTTTTAGACTATAAACAAGTGTTTCTCAGGTGTCTTCCCTTCTACTCCTTAAGTGAGACAGGAGGGCTGGAGTGAGCTGGAGTTGGTACTTCCCTTCCCTCAGGTCAGTTAGGATCCTATAATACCTCAGTACGTTAGGTTCTGGTTAAGCATAGATCTTGACTTATGATAATGTTAATTTCCAACAAACCCATTGTAAGCTGAAAATATCTTAAGTCAAAAATACATTTAATACACCTAACCTATGGAACACCATAGCTTAGCTTAGTGTACCTTAAATTGCTCAGAACACATATTACATTAGCCTACAATTGGGCAAAATCATCTAACATAAACCCTGTTTTATAATAAAGTGTTAAATATCCCATGTAATTCATTGACATAGTCTACTGAAAGTGAAAAGCAGAATGGCTATATGGGTCCAGAATGGTTGCAAGTTTATCAGTCATTCACCTTTGTGATCATGTGGCTCTCTGGGATCTGTGGCTCACTGACAATGCCCAGTATCATAACAGAGCATCATACTGAATATTGCTATCCTGGAGAAAGATCAAAATTTTAAACTTGAAATACAGTTTCTACTGAATATGGATCAGATTTGCACCACTGTAAAGTTAAAAAAGTCATAAGTCAAACTGTCATAAGTCAGGGACTGTTTCTCCTAAGGGCAGGCCTTGTTAAGAACAGAGTGCATTGGAGTATTTCAAAATGGTTCCTATTTCCCTCCACCTGACAGAAGCACTAGATGTTTGTTTCTCTAATATTTACCGTGTGAAACTGCTTGAGCTCCTGAGAGTAAATGTTACAATAATGTTACAATATTGTGGGGGCCCCCTTGACTTGGTTACCCTAGAGTTTTTAACTCTCAGAGTTGTCCACATTGAGCCTTCAGAAATTCATCAATTACAGTTTAGTTTTTTTAGTTTTTCCTACCCTTGCACTGGTTTCCATCACTGAGTCTCTACTCTGGTAAGTCATGACCCTATATTCTATTCTCTGACTCGCCAGTCATGGGGGCAGCTGTTTGCCCTGTGTCCTCCCCTCTTTTATGGGTCTAAGAAGAGTTGATTTTTCAATCTGTTCATCTCTGTACCTGTTATTGGGATGGAGCAGTGATTTCTAAGCTTATTACATGAAGAACCAGAGTTCACCCAGAACATTCATTTTTAAAAACAAAAAAAGACATATCTTCTCTCCTAACTTTTAACAGTCTTACATAGCAAGCTACTTAGTGCTGAATTCATGACATTCTCATTTACAGTCTAGCTTGCAAAGAATCGTTTTTTTAAGCAGTAATTATCTTCTCTACGTGGCAAAGTTAGTTAAGGCTGTTTCTTTGCAACTCTTGGAAGATGTTCTATGAATCCTCATCCTGACATACTGAAAAAAGATCAGACTTTGCTCAGATTTGAACTGTTCCACATATTATAATTTGGTTATTTCTTTAACTGCATTTCCAAAAACTGTAAGCATTTCATCTCTAGTAAAACTTACATGTGATATTATTTTACAATGAAATATAAACCCCTTGCTTATTTTCCTCTTTTTTCTCTTGTTCATGTATTGTAAATCCTATTTCTCAGTAATGAATGTTCATACATTTAACAGAGTTTCAAAGTACATGAAGCAAAATCTGACAGGACTGAAAGGAAAAGGAGCTTTCCACAATCATAGTACTAAATCCTCAGCACCCCTCTCTCAGTAATAAATACAACTGGTAAACAGTAAATCAACAAGCATATAGAATTGAGAAAATACTGTCTACCAACTGTATCTAACTGACATTTACAGAACACTACACCCAACCAGAGAAGAACACTTATTCTTTTCAACTGTACAATGAACATTCATCAAAATAATCATGTAACAAATCACTATCCTGAGTTATGAAACAAACTTACCAATTTAAGAGGATTGAAATCATGAAAAGTACATTCTCTGACTATAATGGAATGAAACTAGAAAAAACAAAAACACAAAAGTACTCAATCAGTTGAAAATTAAACAATATACTTTTAAACTATCCATGTCAAAGAAGAATCTCAAGACAAATTAGAAAATATTTTGAGCTGAAAGGAAGTAAAGATAGATCATATCAAAATTTGTGAGATGCAGTTAAAGCAGTGCTTATAGGAAATTTATAACATTAAATGTTAACATTAGAATACAAGAAGATCTCAACTCATAATCTAAGCTTCTATCTCAAGAAACTAGAAAAACAAGATCAAAATAAATCAAGCAAAAGACAGGAAATAATAAAAATAAGAACAGCAAACCAGGACTTTGAAAACAGAAAAGCAATAGTAAAAACCAAGGAAACCAAAGAGCTGGTTATTTGAAAATATTAATAAAATTGATAAACCTCTAGCAAGACCAACCAAAAAAAAATGACAAAAAATAATAATATCAGGAATGAAAGGAGGAATGTCACTGCAAATCTCAACATTAAAAGGATAATAAGAAAATACTATGAACAAATAACTGTATGCACATAAATCTGAAAACTTGGATAATGGTCCAATTCCTCAAAAGCCACAAACTATTAAAATTCACTCATGATGAACTAGATAACCTAAGTAGTCCTATAACTACTAAAGAAATTGAATTCACAGTTTCAAAACCTTTTCAAAAAGAAAATTTCAGGCCCAGATCATTTCACTGGCAATTCTACAAAATATTTATGGAGAAATAATATCAATTCTACACAATCTTCCAGAAAGTAGAAAACGCTCATCTAAGATTCTTTTGGAAGTGATTTCTGCATGACTGTATCAAATACTGAATGTGACAGTACTCTGAAATGACATAAAAAGAACACATACTGATGTATAAATACTAATGGGTAGAGATGACCAACAATTATAACATGTCTGAGTTTATTTACTCCATCCATACAAACATGAGCTTGAAATTTCTATTTCTATATTTCAATTTCTATTTCTCAAAGTTAATATCTTGCTATCTGTGTTGCATTTAACCTAAAGCATAAAATAGTTCATGAATGTTTCAGCAAATCACCCCATATACACAGGATATGTGAATTTTTTATCCATCCAGGAGAAGGGAAGAAAAGAAATACATTCAATGAGACACACAAACAGAAACAATTAGTATGTTTGCTTCCCAACCATTCCATTCATTCACACATGCCCAGGAGTGAACATTAGATAGGAAACATGACTCTGCTGTTTCCTTAATGAGCCTCAGTTCTTGAGTGTCTCCCACATAGTAGAAAACTCTCCTTTTGAATGTGTACCTATACTGAATTAATATACATACTACATTTTTTGTGGTTTGAACATTTATATATATGAAATAGCAGCACAAACAACATGTACATATATAGTGTATAACATTTAAGCCAGTTAATAGTTAAACCAAACTCAACAGCAATCTACTCCAAACACCAGATATACTACATTTCACAGCTTATTTAAGAGAATTTTTAGAAACATTTTTTTATTGTAAGTGATTTTTACCTTATGTGTCAACTGTAACACCTGATCTGAACAAAAGATGTTATTCTATTCTACATAATTCTGAGAGGTGATAGTTAAGAAAAACTACACACATTTGAACATTTATTTACATGACCAGAGATTGACATATTTTTAAGAAGCACCATAATATATAAGAACACTGAGAAAGAGAAGAAATGCTAATAAGACATTAAAGGAACGACCAAATATAATATAATGTAGTATATAACAATGAATATGAGCTGAGAGTATTGAAGAATGAGGACACAAATATGCTACAGGGGAAACTGCTGGTTATAGGCAACCGCTAAATGAAAACATTATATATTCTCATGATGAAAACTTCAATCTACCCACTCTCTGGGACAGCTTGTCTATTACAAAAACTACATCAGCTAAATATGAGAGTAGGTGATATTTCCTTCAATGGGGTTTCTGAATAAATAATTCTTTAAGGTATAAGCTACAACATGTCTCTGAGTTTAAAAGCTATACTGATTATTGACCAGGTAGTCATATAAACATGTCAATAAATATTTTGTGTATTAACATGTGCTCAGGTGATAAATATTTGACATTGTTTTAGGAACTCCTGCAGAACTGAAGATCATATAGAGGCCCTGAGACTTCTCTTCCTTAGTCACACTCAATTCAATCATATCCCTCAAAAAAAGCAATTCAACATAGTGGATTACTTCTTCCCCTTTCCAAACTCTCCTTTTCATTTCCAGAAGACTTTAAATTAAACAACATATTGAATTGAAAACTATATTATTCTTCCTATGGGTATTCACAAGCCCTAGGTACACAGTTTCAATCAAAAGTGTCCTCCAGTTAATGACACAAAATCATCATCAGAGCAGATATGATACGATTTGGGGATGTACATTTCTTTTTTCTGTTATTCTCAATCTCATCCCTACACCCATGAAAAAAATTCAATACCAAAATACATGCACGTCTATGTTTACTGCCACATAATTTATAATAGCCAAGATATGGAAGTAACTTAAGTGTCCTTCAGTAGATGAATGGATAAAGAAGATGTGGTGACCCAGGAATTCCACTCCTAGGAATTTACTCTAAGAATGCAGGAGCCCAGTTTCAAAAAGACATATGCACCCCTATATTTATCGCAGCATTATTTACAATAGCCAAGAAATGGAAGCAACCTAAGTGTCCATCAGTAGATGAATGAAGAAGATGTGGTACATATACACAATGGAATATTATTCAGCCATAATAAGAAAACAAATCCTACCATTTGCAACAACATGAATGGAGCTAGATGGTATTATGCTCATTGAAATAAGCCAGGCAGAGAAAGACAAGCACCAGATGATTTCACTCATCTATTAAGTATAAGAACAAAGAAAAAACTGAAGGAACAAAACAGCAACAGATTCATAGAACCCAAGAATGGACTAACAGTTACCACAGGTAAAGGGACTAGGGCAGGGGGGTGGGTGGGAAGGGAGGGATAAGGAGAATAAGGGGCATTATGATTAGCACACATAATGTGGGGGGGCACGGGGAAGGCAGTATAGCACAGAGAAGACAAGTAGTGACTCTATAGCATCTTACTATGCTGATGGACAGCGACTGTAATGGAGTATGTAGTGGGGACTTGATAGCAGGAGGAATCTAGTAACCACAATGTTGATCATGTAATTGTATATTAATGATACCAAAATAAAAAATAAAATAAAACAAGGATATACATTTAAGTTGGTTCTGTACATAAACATAGAAATGGAGACTATCTTTAAATATATTTTAATTTTTAAAAGTCATATGCATGAAAACACCCATTCTGTCCAATAAAGTAGAACTTTAAAAAGCCTCAAAAAAAAAAGATGTGGTACATATACACAATGGAATATTATTCACCCATAAAAAAGAAAGAAATCCTGCCATTTGCAACAACATGGATGGCCTTACATGGTATTATGCTAAATGAAATAAGCCAGGCAGAGAAAGACAAATACCATGTGATTTCACTTACATGTAGAACCTAAAACAAAATAAACAAAACAGCAGTTGACTCATAGACACTGAGAAGTGACTGGTAGTTACAATGGGGTAGGGGTGGAGATGGGTGGGTGAAATAGGTGATGGGATAAAGAAGCAAAAAATCTCAATCATAATATAAATTCATCACAGGGAATAAAGTATAGCATAGAGAATACAGTCAATAATTCTGTAGCATCTTTCTATGTTGGCAGACAGTAACTGCACTAGTTGGGGTGAAGATTTAACAATGTGTATAACTGTTGAATCACTATGTTGTATACTTAAAACAAATATAATATTGTATATCAACTATACCTCAATAAAAAAACATCAAAAAGAATTCAATACTGTGTACTGAAATATACCTTTCTAAATTTCCTTTTATTGTTATACTCTTACATATCCATCAAAACACATAAAATTATATTAAGGGAAAGAAATTGTACCCAGATGAAAGACAAATTATTATGCAAGCTATTAATTCTAAAGGAGCTCTGAGTTCATAACAAGGTAGAAAACTTAGTAATTTGAGTAGGAATATGCATGCTGTTAGTCTGTGGGCTTTTTATGTTAGTCTCTCTCTCTGTCTAGTGTGTTTCTAGGTCCTGTAATTGGAAGCAATGACTTAATATAGAAGGTTACCATATAACTCTATATCAACAAATAACTTTTTTATTTATTTAACATTTATGTATACATAAATATATATAAATTATTTGTGCATGCTTAAAAATATATAAATCTATTCATTTCACTGGTTCCTTTCATTCAATGCTGTGTTTTAGAAATCTACCCATGTTGATAAATGTAGATCTGTTTGATTTAATTCTATGTATGCTCTATGCAGTATTCAGTCGTATGACCCCATGCATTCTGATCATCCTTTAAGATATGTTGGACTCTTTTGATATTATAAGCAATGCTTCAGCGACATCCACATACACGTTGCCTTTATGATTCTCAATTTGTCTTAGAAGTCAACTACTGGGCTACTCTTGTTTTCTTTCTTTTCCAAGATCTTATTCCTTTAATTTTTCACTACCTTGTAGCTCTCCGTGCCTTCAAGGAGATATGTCCAAAATTTTCAGTTACTTTCAGTGAAATCAGGATTGGTAAATGACTTTGTCCACAGTCAACCAGAAGCCTCTCTACTCTTCACACTGCTAATTCTTCCTTAAAACTTCATGTTTTATTGTTAATTTTAACTGTCTTGCTCCCTATAAATTATCCTAGCATAGACTGGTAACATTAGACATAATAGATAAGGCAACACAATTCATAAAGACCTCACTTATTCTGACCAAGTCATGAAAATAACAGATCTTCAATATCTAAGAAATTCTAGAGTGGTCAGGCTTGCTACAGACCTTTTACCTATAATCCAAGCTACAACCCACAATGATCTCTTTTTTTTCTTACCCAAATCCAGCCCTAGAATTCCTCTAAAGTGAAACACCTAGATCACAGTAGGTGAACTTTTTTTATTACTCCTGAAAAAATCATGAATTACTCCATTTGCTTGAGTTATTCTGTTTCTCAACAATATCTTGCTGACATGTGCACATCCTCCTGAGATTATTGTAATGTTATTACTTTTCTCTTAACTTACACTGATACATTTTCCTCTTTTAATACACTGATTTCTCTTCTGATCCCTACTACTCAGTATTTCACTATTTTCCCATAATTCCTATTTATCTACTTCAGAGCAGTTATCACAATTTATAATGGCATTTTGTTCTATTTTTTGTCTTTCTTCCCTACTGGAATGTAAACTCCATGAAAGCAGAAATCATATCTGTCAAGAGATACCATCTCAAGCATTTAAAAAAAATCAGTTGATGCAAAAATGACTCTCAATAAATATTTATTGAACTGATAAATATTTGGGTTGTTTGCATGTGTCAGTTCTGTGGATTTCGAAGGAGATTTTAAGGTCAACAGAAAAAAATAAAACTGAAGTTGAAAGAACCTTTTTAAGTACCTATTATGTAACAAACACTTTATTTAAGGTGTTGTACTTACTGGATACAAAACCATATCATTAAGGTACTATGATTCCCATTTTAAGATAAAAGAAGAGGCAGATAAATTAATTCCTTAAAGTTTAGCTGCAAATAACCGAATTGAATTTTAATCCTAGTTGCAGCTGCTTCTGAACTCAGACCTATCTACTATGACACACTGCCCTAGCATAAGCACTTCTGATTCATATATAGCTTCAGATAATCTTCATAAACTCTGCAGTTCTTTGAACTCCAGTGTGCTTCTCTGCCTCATCTCTCCACGTGACATAATGCACATTCAGGAAACAAGTGATTCCTCCCAGAAGTATTGCATTCATATTATCTGTTTCAATTTCCTTATCGCAAAACTGTCTTGTAATTATGACTGTATACCATTACCCTTAAAGACATCTCATCTCCATAAACCCTAGGCCTGAATTATTGGGGTAAATCAATTTGCAGATGTCACTTTCCATTCATAGTAGACTGTTGTTTTCCTGGATTTCCGAGTCACTGAAACTGAGTAGGATATCTGTTTCTAATATTTGGGAAAGAACATATGACAAAGAGAAAAGTATAACCATGGCATATAACAGATGGGACCTAAGCCATAGTAGGGCCAACATGTTTAATGCTCAGAGGCAAAACTTAAGGTCCAAAGAGGTTAAATAATTGGCACAATGCTCAGCAGCACACTAATCACCTTATAGCACACATATTCCTTAGGAGTTACTACTGTGCTTGCTAATGCCATAGCTGTCAGCATGCTAATCACCTTATACTATACATACCACTTATTAGTCACTGTTTCCCAGGTGAATATTCATCAATAATAAATTCAAATGTTTCATCCTAGAATTTTATGATTTATTTCTTTCCTGACCTTGCCTAATCTTCCTTTCCTTCATTACAAGGCCCATGTTCTCCTTAGGTATTTAGTACTGTAACCCTTACCCTTTCAGTAAAACATTCATTTGTTATGCTAATTGGACAATAAATTACTACTCTACAAGGGGCAAATTCTTTCTCATTTCAGTAGCTATGAAAATGGAATCTATAAGCAAACTCACTGGACTTTATGATAAAAGTTTAGATGTAGGATTTCCATAGCCCAGAAATCTTAGGAACAATCATATTTGACCATCTCAAATTTACCCTAGCATTTATGCATGAATGCAACACAATGTGTGTTGAGCAACTACCATCCTGCAGAAATTTACTAATATAAAGATGAATAATCTGTATTCCTTGCCAATGAGTTTACTCACAGATTAGTGGAATCAACATACAAAACAACAGATTTCTAATATATCATGTAATAATCTATATAGTATGAACTTCCAAAAAGTACAGCCCAAATGATGTACAAAACTTTTTTCAGCTTTACTGAGATAAAACTGACAAATAAAAATTATACATATTTAAGGTGTAACTTGATTTTTGATACATTGTGAAATGATCACAATTAACCTAATTAACATATCACCTCACATAGGTACCATTTGTGTTGGGGGGATGCAGAGAATACTTAAGATTTACACTCTTAGCAAATTTAAGGTACACAATAGAGTATTTTTAACTATAGTCATCATGCTGTACATTAGATTTCCAGAACTTATTCTCACGTAACTCAAACTTTGTGCCCTATGGCCAACATCTATTTTCCTCTCCCCCCAGTCCCTGGAAACCTACTCTAGGCTTCTATGAGTTTGATTATTTTTTATTCTTCATGTAAGTGAGGTCATACAGTACTCAACTTTCAGTATCTGTCTTATTGCATTTAGCATAATGTCCTCCAGATTATCCATGTGGTCACAAATAGAATTTCTTTTATGGCTGAATGATAATCCATTGTATGTATATACATATACTGCATTTTTTTTTCATTCATTCATCTATCAACAAACACTAAGGTTGTTTCTGTATCTTGTAGTGAATAATGTTGCAGTGAACATGGGAGTCTAGAGAACATGGGAGTCTAGAGATCTTTCAATACCCTGTTCTTATTTCCCTTGGATATATAACCAGAAGGGGAATTGTTGGATCATATGGTAGTTCTACTTCAATTTTCTGAGGAATCTCCATTCTGTTTTACACAATGGTTGTACCAATTCACAAATTCACCATGAGAGTACAAGGATTCCCTTTTCTCCACAGTCTTGTCAATATGTGTCATCTTTTCTATTTTGATAATAGCCATTCTAACAGATGTGAGGCATTGTAGATTTATTTGCACACCCCTGATAATCAGTGATGTTGATCACCTTTTCATGTATCTGTTGACTTTTTTGTTTTGTATGTCTTTCTTCTTTTGTGAAATGTCTATTTAGGTCCTTTGCCCATCTTTTAATGCATTGTTTTGTTTTGTTTTGTTTTTTTGCTATTGAGTTATTTGAGTTTGCATATTTTGAATATTAACCCCTTATCAGATACATAGTTTGTAAATATTTCCCCCATTGCGTAGGTTGTCTTTTCACTCTGTTGATTGTTTCTTTTGCTGTGCAGAAGCTTTTAGTTTGATGAAATCCCTACTTTTCTATTTGTAGCCTGTGCTTTGGGGATCAAATCCAAAAAATCTTTGTCCAGATCAATATCAAGAAGTTTTTTCCCTATGTTTTCTTCTAGGGATTTTAGTTTCAGGACCAATGTTCAAGTCTTTAATCCACCTTGAGTTGATTTTTTAAATATGGTGTGAGATAGGGTCTAACATCACTCTTCTGTATATGAATATCCAGTTTTCCCAGCACTGTTCTTTGAAGAGATAGTCCTTTCATGATTGCACGTTCTTGGCACTGCTGTCAAAGATCAGTTGGCCATAAATATATGGATTTATATCTGGGCTCTCTGTTCTGTCCCATTGGTTTAAGTGTCTGTTTTTATGCCAATGCCATACTCTCTTGATTACCACAGGTTTATAATATAGTGTGAAATCAGGAAGTGTAATGCCTCCAGCTTTGTTGTTCTTGTTCAAGATCGCTTTGACTATTTGGTGTCTTTTGAATTTTAGGATTGTTTTTCTATTTCTGCAAAGAATGCCTTCAGGGTTTTGATAGGGATTGCAATGAATCTGGAAATCACATTGCATAGTATGAACATTTTAACAATATTAATTGTTTCAACCAATGAATACAGAATGTCTTTACATTTATCCATGTCTTCTTTAATTTCCTTCATCAATGTGCAAGTCTTTCACCAATTTGGTGAGGTTGCTTCCTTGTTTCAGATATTTGCATCTGCCTTCATCATTGAATTTGGCTTTTAATTCCTTTCTCATACAGGCATTTTTTTGGTTTGCTCACAGTGTATTCTAGCCTCATTCATGAGTTAAATTTTATTCTTTTCTATGTCTATACTCTAGGAGATTTTCAGTAATAATGGTAATTGTGTATCTGTCATCTGGCAACTGGTAGCACTGGAAAGGAAGAAGTCTACCTGTTTATCTAGGACTTGTTGCTAGGGCTGGTCTGGAATAAGAAAACCCTTGTTTCTTAGGCTGGCCATTCTAGGGAGTGCTTTCTTAAGCATCCTGCTTGGCCAGCTGACTTCAATGCCTGATGTCAGTGTCCTACTTGGCCCATCTCCACCAAGACAACATATCCTGTTCTACCTATCCCACCGGCTACTTCCTGCCTCAATATGACCTATTTTAGAGATTTTATTGTACAATAGCAGACAAGAATTCCTTGCAAGCCAGAACTGCCTGACTCATCACTGCTCCCAGACAACTACATAAGAGCTGTGCACCCTGACAAGCCATTACATATGGGGAAGTAAAGGACCTTCGGATGCCTGCAAAGAGGTATCAGCCATAGCTCTAGTTTCCAAAAGGTCTGCTTTTTAGCCTAATTTCTTAAAATGAAAAACAAACAAACTATATATATATATATATGGGTGCCGTGGGAAAACTCTACTAACCACCTGAGATACTATAATTTATAATAAAGAACATATATTTAGTCTTCATCCTTGGCACAGAGCTCCCAAACCCTTCAAATTTCCTAAGTGATAAGAGCAATAAAGGTATCTTATATTATGTTAAGGAGGTGGCCTCTGGCATGCACCTAAGAATGGGAGCTGAATGCCAGGAGAACCAACCATATTATGGGAGTATTGGAACTTTAAGTGCCCCCACCTCCTACCCACACCCCCCAACCCTGCCCCAGACCTCCAGGGAGGGAAGAGGGCCTAGAGGTTGAATAAATCACCAATGGTCAATGAGTTATATCAATTATGCCTAAGTAATAAAGGCTCCATAAAAACCCAAAGGACAGATTCTGGAGAGCTACCTAGTTGATGAACATGTGTAGTGCTGGGAAAGTGGTCCTCCTCAGAGAGGGTATTGTAGCTCTATACCCTTTCCCCATACTTGCCCTATGCACTTTTTCCATCTCCATGTTCCTGAGTTACATCCTTTTAACTGGTAATCTAGTAAGTGAAATGTTTCTCTGAATTCTGCGAGTCACTCTAGCAATTAATCGAACCCAAGGACATTGGAACCTCCAGCATACTGGTCGTTCAGAGCACAGGTTGACATCTTGGATTTGCAATTGGCATCTAAAGTGGGTGTGAGGATGTGGGGAGCAGTCTTGTAGGACTGAACCCTTAACCTGTGGGATCTGATGCTCTCTCCAGGTAGATATCTGAGAATTGGTTGGTGGTGAGGGAAAAAAAATCTACCACACACATTGGAATTGGTACCAGAACTATGCCATCCCAACTTGGTTCTTCCATAAAGGATACCAATCTAACTAGGTCAATTCCATGTCACCAATAGAACTACACATGCAAATGGTTAGGCTTAGAGTACCAGTACAAGTCAAGTGTAAGTATATACTTTCACTAGCCTGCTCTTCTCAGAACATAAGAAAAAATAAGAGTCAGGTCCTGTCTCACCTGGGTGAGCCCCAGACAATATCTCTTTCTCATTTATTCTCTGTGATAATTTTGTGTCAACCTGACTAGACTACAGTTCCCTGTTATTTAATCTAATATTAAACTAGGTGTTACTGGGAAGATATTTTGATTAAAGCGCATAATCAATTCACTTTAAGGAAGAGAGATTATCCCAGATAATCTGGATAGGCCTAATTTAATTAGTTGAAAGGCTTCAAGACTAGAGTTGAGGCTTCCCTAAAGTAGAAGGAATTCTGCCTGTGGACAGCTACTCCAGTTCACGCCCTTCTTGACAGCCTGCCCAACAGATTTCATACTTGCCTTGCCAGCCCCCACAATCATAGAAACCTATTCCCTGCAATAAATCTCTTTATATATGTGGACTACATATTGGACTATAATCACCCTCAATCATCCATAATCATCTTGCAAGACCTATGACCGAAAAATAGTAAGATTTTGTCATAATGTTATAAAGAGGCTCCACTTGTCCCAGACCAGTTCTTTAGGGAGCTCTGCACTGAGGTAACAGAATTCCATCTAACAAAAAGCAATACTCCTTGTTTATAACCCTATTTTATGTTTATATCTTTTTTAGAAAACTGTGTTGAGGGTAAATTAACCAAGGTAGAATCTTAGCATTTCTGGAGCTAGTCCTATTCCATAATATCATCTTAGTATATAACATCATCAAAACCTCACTCAAATCTGAACATACAAACACACACACACACACACACACACACACACACACACACACACTACTACTCATTCCTCCAGCCTATCTCTGAGTTTACCTGTGGTGACATGGAACAGTTCTCAGCACACAGACAAGCTTGCCCCTGAATCACTGTGTCTCTAAGATTCTCTGCCTGAAAGCTTCATTCATTACCTGGGAGTTTGCTCAACCCTCTGCCTGGCAGCCTGTGATGTGTGGGGATTTAAGGCCAAGAGCATTTTCAACCAATAATGGATGAAAGTCAGAGAACAGATACCCCAGATTTCCCATCACAATGTGAAAAAATTCTCATGTGTCCTCCACATGGTTCCTCAGAAGGTGTGCAATCAGGAATAGTTCTGTGACTTGATTTTATTGTATAGATGAACTAAATACCCAGCCCCTTCCAAAGTCTATTAGGAATGTCTCTTTGTTTTGCTGTTATGAATATTTTCTCAAAAGAAATGCATTTAAGGAGTATCTTATAGGGGCTAAAGGAAAGCTTTTCACCCTGTAGCAATAGAAAACAGGAAGATTTAGGATGGATGGTGATCGTGCCTCTCTTCCCAAGCAGAAAAGGGCAATTTGAAAGGGGAGAAGGGAGGAAAAAGAACACTCAACATTTCAGGGCTCTTATAAGAAAACCAAGGTTTCAGTAGAAAGAAAATACTAACAGACTTGTAATATACAGAACCACAAGATATTAGTTTCCCAGTATTTCAGGCTTAGAGTTAGAAGACCATGTTCAAGTATTGGACTCATCAGTTACTAGATACTCAATGCTAATAAGATGACATAATATCCCTTAGCCTCCAATTCTCACCAGTAAAACAGAGATAATAATATTCAACTTATAAGGCTGTGGTGATCACTTAAAGAAATAATCTATGCAAAAGTGTTATAAACTTGAAAAATGTATGGAAATTTTGGAATTATTATAAAAGATCTCTAGATAAGCAAAATAACCATTTGTTTTAAAAATTACCATGATGCTAAAATGAAAATTTTACTTTATAATACATGGCAATGCACTATACAGCATGGGAAATACGGCCAACAACACTGTATTAACTTGGTAAGGTGATGGACGGTAACTGGACTTATTGTGGTGACCATTCACAATGTACACAAATGTCAAATCATTGTCTGGTACACCTGAAACAAATATATTGTACTTTTTTACATTACCATAACTCAAAAAGACTAAATGAAGTTCTAAATCCCCATGTTTAATTAACTGGGCATTTCTAAGTAGGAGGCATATAGCAGGGTTAGCAGCAAGTCCACCCTATAAATGCCCTTGTGTGGTTAAAGTTTGCCTATCCAACTTGACATTGCACTTTCATAATCATATACTTCATATTAAAAGCCTGTGTCAGCTAAGAGGTCATGGAGAACACATTCAACAGAAAGATAAAAGCATAGAATGAACTGAGCATGAAACAGAAAATAATCAATTTGAACAAAAAACAAGAGTATTTTGGCCTTTATCTGGAAATGATTTTACGTCCAAAGGGTCTTTATTCCTTTAATAAAGTGCAGCTGAATTTTATGTTCCCTTTTATTGGATATTATATAGTAGTAAACAAGCAAAAGAAATGATGGGGTGTGGGGGTGGGAGGGTGGGGGTGTACACGAGGAGGAACCTAAAACTACAAGCAAAACAACAGCAAAGTAACAAAACTCCTGGAAGGATTTTCCCTTTATAAGTGTCTAAAATCATACCTTGCTTGCCCAGAGATAATCTTCTTCACTTCCTGATTAAAGGCAATAAGAGCACTTGGGCCGGCAATCTTGTCTAATTTTAAAACGATCATATGAAATGATAACTGTTTGTAACTACCAGTATCACACAGCATGAAAATGAAGGTCAAATGCTACAGTCTGAATGTTAAGTAATGTTCAGAATACAACTTGCTTTTAACAGGACAAATTTTACTTATCTTAAAGAAATTTATTCTAATAAATATGTACTCCTAAGCCACAGAACAGGCTGCACTTTCTTTTCCAGTGCTCAGTCACAGCCATCGTCCTGGTTTCCTTGCCCCTAACTTACAAAGCCGTGGGGCTCAGTACATTACAATCTGTCCTTTTAAAGTTGATCCTGCAATGGTTGCCTTCTTCTCATCCCCAAAATTCCGGCAAAGAATTTCCAGAAGAGGTCAAAACTTTAGTAATGGTAAAATTTTCTAGCGCTGGTCTTACACATGCATAATCTAAGAAGAATCCCAGACTTATCCAATGAAAAGGTCCACTTCAGGAGACCACACCTGTGAGGCCTTAGAAGGTCATTTCTGGATGTCATTTATACTGCTAACACTACAGGATTTGGGGCTGTTTTATAGTTTCACCATTCTCATCCGTTGTAGGCTGACTGACTGTTGGGAAGACTGCTGACCCCCACCCCCAAACAATTTTTCTCATTAACCATTCGGTATTTGTAATTCTGTCATTAGTGATGATAATGGTTGTGTTTTGTGGTTGTCTGTGCCCCTGATTAGAAGGCAAATGGAACAAAGGGGCAGAATAGCAAGTCATTGGTACCACCTTTGTATAAGCTACTGTATCCATTCAGGGAGTAGTAGCACCTTGTTACACTGGGAACATCCCAATTTTGGAGGAAGAAGAAATTGGGCTAGGATCTGGAGGAGAAACTTGTTCAAGAGGACATAGGTGGGAGATGTGGGCAATGCAAGGACTCTAGACGATTAGGTATATGAGCACTGCTGGAGGAGAAGATACAGAGGGAGTCAGAAAAAAACCCTACCTCATAGCTGTGTTCCTGATGATCCTTGAATCTATCTCCCCCTACCTCCTCTATCTGATAAAAGCAACTTCCTGGAAACTCAAACATCACTGAATATTGACTCTGCGATTGTGGCCAAACACTTCTCACTCAGGAAAGATGTAAAATTTTCCACGCTTTTGAGAATGAAAAGTTGCCAATGTCATGGGACGGAGGGAATTGGTAGTCATTTGATGTGCCCAGATAGGGGTCCGTGTATCCAGCCCACAGGGGAAACTAGGCTTTGCTGAAGTCGTCATCCTCTTTCATAAAGGAGCCAAGGTCACACAAACGATGAATGGCAAGCCCGGGACACAGGCTTCTGAAATCTGAGGCCACTGCTCTTTCTCAGGCACCACACTATCCTTACAGTTTTGGATGCTGGTCCCAACATTGTTCTACAAGCCCCAACTAAAATGGAAATGGAGAAAAGAAAAACCTGACAATAACTTCTACATGCTTGACAGCACTTATCTGAAGTCTGACTTAACAGAAATTACCAGTCTCTCCAGCTATTTCTAAACATCACAGTGTGTTTTAGATTTACAATACTGAAATGAAAACAGCTGTAATAAGCTTGGTGATTCCTAATGCCACCTGCCTCATAAATCACTATAATAAGGGGAACCTGGATTAAACCAGTTGCAAGGAGCCAACACATCCTAACAGCTTCATTCCTGGGCAGTGTACTTACTACTTGTTTAGAAAAGGTCATAGCCTTGATGAAAAATAGAATTATACAGGCAGAAGAAACCATGATAAGGCCCTTAATTTATCTCCCTCCTCTACCTCAATGGAGTTCATTGTACACAGGATTATCTGTTGCCTATCATCCATATCCTTTCTAAAAAAGAGCCTCATAAAATGAGCTCAAGAAAGTTTTTTATGTGATAGCACTTTAAAAAGTACTAAGGCATTGTACAGATGTGAGATCATTCTTTACATTACGGATAAAGACAGTTCAAAATTTCCAACAGGTAAAGGAGTACAATGTTTCATTCACATTTTCTTCCAGCAGTTCTTTCTCATCACTACCCTAAATGTCTCCTTATTCTAGTTAATCCATTTTTCCCTTACGTCTGCCAATACAAGCAGAAATAGAAAATACACATATAAGGCATTTTTATTTCAAAAATACATCTCCTAACTCATCCCTCTGATTTCACAAATTAGGATACTGATACTAAGAACAGTTGGGGCCATAAACATAAATGCCTATAAGGGCTGGACAGGTAACACAAACAAGGAAATCAATTAAGTAAGAAAAGTTTCTTGGGCTTCAGAAAATAAACAACACCAAGCAGCATGATAAATAGCAGCTAACACAGGCTCAGTGGAAGAGGCAATGGAGGGGGAGGGGCTGTGGAAATCTGGAGAGCACCAGCCACCCAAAAGCAATGGGTCCCCACCTGGGACCACATGGGAATGCAGGTCCATTACTAGCTGGCTTATCAAAAGGCTGAAATCTAAACCTTTGTGTGAACATCTGATTTTTAAATTGCCGCATTAATTTTCAAACACAGAAAAACAGACAAATAAATAAATAAAACATATGCAAGCCTGCCCCAGTCTGCACCCTGCTAGTTCCTGACGCCTCATTCGGGTCACATGACTTCTGATTTTCTCTCTCTGCTTCATTTTCTGAGTAAGAGCCTGTTCCTACCTGTTCAGGGGCCCCGAGGGGGTAGCTGCAGTCCAGTCTTCCCCGGCAGGCCGACTGAGGAAGGGCCGGGTAGGCGCAGAGGCACGGCGCACCCTCCGACAGGTCTGCCACCTCGGCGTGAGTAGCAGTAAATGCGACCTGGAGCTGTCCATCCTCCCAGAAGCTCCTCCCCGTCAAAGCCGTGCTGCAGCGGCCTGCTCTCCCTCTGCACTCTCCCCAGGGTGCCGGCGGTGGGCACCTCGCCCGGGAGCACGTGGGAGATGGTGCCGCACAGGCGCAGAGCTTCCCGGGGTCAGCACCCACCCCTCCAGGCTGGCGGAGGGAGCTCGCCCTGGGTGGCATTGGCCGCATGGTGCAGAGGCGGGTTTGTTACAGAGCCGGGCGGGCAGGGAAGGGACGACACCTCTGGGAAGAGCTGGCGGTTGTTCCATGAGTAACCACCAGAAGGCCCGGCTCCCAGAAGGCTGGGTAGTGAAGGTTCCGGGAGTAAAGTGGCCAGCAATAGGGGTCGCCCACCAGGCAAGCAGCAAGCTGCAGCTCTGCTCTCCCATCAGTATTCCTGGAGGGTATGACCCTGACATCATGCTGGTTTCAGCAGCAACAATGGTAGGTGCTGCCAGGAGAAGCTTCTCCGGGGCCCTCTGAAGATTGATAAAGCAGATGGCCAATCACTTTTTCTTCTGTAGATGAACTGTTCCATTTGGAAGTCAAGATTGGTGTCACCCAACTGGGTTCCTGCTGCAAGCAATTTGAGGGCATCCTTCTCCTTCATCTGCAGGACACGGAGGGCTCTGGATATGGTTAAAGTTTCCCTTATGTTACCACAGGACCCCTCTGGGTAGCGCAGAGAGGCTGACACCTTGTGAGTCAAATTCTGCCCTTTGTGTTTGCAATATGACCAGTCAGCACAAGTAGTTGGGTCATTTTTGTCTTACAGAAATAGCCGAGTAATGTTTTAATTCACCCCCATGCTCCTCTGAACTTCACTTAGAGTTGATGCTAGGAAGTTGCTCTTTGGGGGTCTGAGACTGAGGATACAGACTGCAACAAGTCAATAGCAGGAAAGAGACTTAAGAGGAAGCAGTACCTAATGCTGATATCTGAAAGACCGTGAACATCAGAATCATCTCGATTGTTCCCATGGGACCATCAGGTTTTAAATCACCTGTCAGATCTCTCTTTCCTAGGCAGAAGATACCAATTAGGTTTCCTTTTCTCATTTGTAACTGATTTTCCACCTTCATATTATTTGGTTTATTCTCCTGTGAGTTCTTTCAAGCTCATGTTGTCAAAACCCACATATGATAAAATTCTGGTTTGTTGTTAACTCTATAAAGGGATACCAGGCACCTCTTCCTCCTGGAAGGAAATGATATGCTTGCTTAAATCAAATACTGATGGGAAAAAAAAAACTCATTAACAGCACATTGTTAGCTTTAGAACCAGATTAGGATAGAATTTGGCCTATGTGGTGAACTTTGATGCTTTTTCCCCTGTTGTGAAGTTGCTTCCACTCTCTCAGAAAACAGAAATTGGAGGGAAAAGCACTATCCGCATAGAAATAAAAGCAATCCTCTAATATTAAAGGGAAAACACATGATAAAGTCAGGAAGCAGCTCAGTGAAGCCATTACCACGCTTATTGCCATTTGAAGGCACAATGATTGAAGCTATTGTCTTAATGTAAGATTACTAAATAATGCATCCCATAAAGGAAAGACATTGTATTGGCCATAAAACGTGTGTAACTGCAACAGAATTCATACTTATTTAATGACACTTTAGAATTGCATGGTAATTAAAATGAAGTAGGAATTTTTAAAAGGCAAGAGAAATTCAAATACACCACTATATAAATCGAAACATTCTCTTTGTTTTGCAAGCCCATAAAGAAGTGAGTTTCACATTTTTTTCTCTTTTTTAGCCCACTGGGAACAGCACAATTTTGACTCCTCAGTATTTCCACTTCTAATTGCTAGGAGGGTTCATTATCAGCTGTCTAAAGTGCAATACATCAACCTTGCAAAGCTGAGTTACAAAAGACGTTCACACATCTGATGGGCTGCTGTGCTAAATACATCTTAATTTGTGCTGCATCTGCTGTTTTCTAATTTGTTTGTCATGCTGTGAATGCTGCAGACTTTGTTAGAGGAGCTCCTTGATTTTTTGTTTCCTTAAAAATGCATCAGTTCTTCATAAAAGAAAAAAAATGGCTGTCTTTCATCATTGTTCATCTGTGTCTTGGAATGCCATAAAATTGATGCTGGTATGCACATGTATGTGTGAAAAAATCCTGTTCATTTGAATATGTGTGTGTATATTAGAATAAATGCACATATATTTGCATGTGCATCAAGCCAAATACTCAGCTGGATCACATAAAGCAAAACAAACTTTCTTCAGTGGGTACTGGATACACAAAGTGACAAACACTCCAGTCTCATAACGTGGGCGTGGAGAAAAGTGCTTCAAGCCACCCGAGTCTGGTTTGGGTTCCCTTGCTATGCAAAAGATGTGCACAAGGGTAATGCACCCAGTTCAGACCTAACTAAGCAGCAGTTCAAGTGCTAAACAAGCATAAACAATTCAGCATGATCCAGAAAAACGTAGGCTCACATTAGGGAAGTTTAAATTCAAGGTGGGAAAAAAAACAATACCATCACCTCAGGCCCATGTCTCCCTCAATCTTTACACACACACACACAAAATAACAAACCAGTGTCCAAGGTAAAAGCAGTGCCCGCTTCCTGGGCATGTGATGTGTGCAGCCACCAAGCCCTCATGCTTAGCAAAACAAGGTCAGGTTAAAGCTCTGCTGGCACCATTCGGAAATTTTTAATAATTTATGAACAAGGGGCTTTACATCTTCATTTTGCACCAGACCCCACAAGTCATCTTAATTGGTCTTAGGTGCAGAATGCATTGAAGAAATGCTGGTGAAACAACTGATGGATTTACTCCGTAGCAGTATTTCAAGCAGTCAATTCTTTTATCTTTAAGATCACAAAAATTTACCCCTTCAAATGAAGAATAAAAGATGAATAAAAAGAAGAGAGTGGAGAGATGGGAAACAAAAAGGGAGGGAAACCCTAATAGTATTTATTTTGTATTCATAGAATTTGTTGGGGATGAGGGATGGAAGGCAGCCATTTCTAGGTAACATTTATTATTTTTTAGGACAGCTTTTTTTGAATTAAACTGATTAAAGGAATATGCCTTTTGTCATAGATTTTGGGATCATAAGCCAAAGTGGCACTCAAAGTCAGTCTACAATATTAAGAAAAAACAACCTAAATATAGTTCTATTTTTTTCAGCAATTTCCCACCACCCTTTGCCTTACACACACATATACACATAATCCAATTTATTTTTGGACCTGAAATAAAAACCAGGGAATCCAGTGGAACTGGAAACCTCAGAGGAGCATCTGTGGTTCTTTCCCCTCTGCAAGCTACTTCTTTGGAAGAAGGCAGTGCACTGGGGGGCAGTGAGAGGCTGGCATCCTTTGTGTCTGCAGCCTGGGGATGGGGATGCAGGGAGGCAGGTGTGCGTCCTTGCTTCTGCCGCGGTACACCACTTCGAGAGGGAGACTCAGGCCCCATTTACACAATGCCCATCAGTCTTTCGTGTCAAGTTTTCCCAAGAACATGCAGAAGCGACTACCAGGCAGGCATTATGACTGGTAGAGTCACAGACAAATCAGGGCTTCTGCAAAAGAGTAGGTTGAATCAATAAGGCGTACTGTTCAACCAGGGCTGAGAAAAACACCTCATAAAGTAACAGCATTTGTAAAGGTTAATCAATTCAGCTAATTGTAAATGCTCTCAATTGTCAGTCCCTAAGCAGTCCCTTCTCTTTGTAGCTAGTAATTCATGGTGGGATGCGGCAGCTCTAAAGCAGGAAGCAAAGAAAGAGGGGAAAGCAGTCAAATTTCTCATTATTCTCTCCATGTTGTGCTCTGCCGGTGTCTGTAAATGTCAATACATTTACCACAGGGAGACAGCCTTTTTTCCCTACTAGCGCTACGTTGCCTCCTTCATTATATACAAAACAAAGTAAAGAGCCTAATTATCTTGGTCTAGGCAGATGGAAAGGAAATCAGGGTATTGATCTTTGAGGCAATATCTTTAGGCACTGCGTATGACTAATAAGCTGGATGGTTAAAGGGATGGTTTTTCATTGACAACAGTAAAGAAAACACATCTTATTCAGTGCTCAGAATGGACTCAGAACAAGAAATTCCTCCTAACAGTCCCTTCCCACTGCCCCCATTTCCCCAGTAAGAACAAAACCATTGTGGAGGATTTTTAAAATGAGTGTCTGTGGAGATTTGAGAGGCAGAAATGAACTGTCAGGCAGGAAACAATGAGATAATTCTACCCTGAAATTATAACCAGGCTCTGGCAGTAAAAGCAAACCAATGACTTTAATTGAACAGACAATTCCTGGCTTTCTATGAGGCAGCATGACTGGAGGAGCCCATGCTTCCAAGCCACTAATGGGTGTTCTACTGGGGACACAGAATGCAATTTTGTAGGAAAATCCTAGAAAATGGTGATATAAGATAAATGATAAATTGTCTTAGGAAAAGTCACTTTCTTTTTAAGTTCTCACATATGTTCCTTCTGTCCTTTATCATGTATGTGTATACAGTATTACATTTCAGAAAGTCTTGTTTCCCTGTGGTTTCAGAGATTAATCTTCTCTATTTAAAAAATATAGGAAGATAGTTATTTTCAAGGAATATTTAGATAAGCCAAAAACAAAGATGAGAGGAACTATTTCAAATGTTTTGATGCACAGTTATGTTTATTGCAATGTATGGAATAATAACTAACATGACCCATTTATTATACCTTAGAACCAATTTTGTATATAACTTCCCATGGAGAAACATAACCTGCTGAAATGTGCAGTCAATTTCCCTTTATTTCATCTGCAACCTAGTAAAATGTAGATGTCTTTTCCTTCAAAGTAAGGCTGTGGAGTTTCACAAAATATGGAAATGTGCAAAAAATCATAGTAAATTATAAATCCTAAACCTTCAACAATTTGACCAAAAAAACACCCTTATCTTTTATGTATCTCTGCTTAATGCAATAATCAAAGACATTGTAAAATTCTAATTAATCATGTGAGAGGCCTTGTGTTCCTGTCAAATACTTTGACATTTCAGATATAATTGATAATGCAGTCAGACATTACCCGATGTACCACCAGGTTGACCTGAACAGTATCAAAAATAAGCTGGGAGAAGACATGGAAAACAGGTTTGGTAGCTGGCACATCACATGATATTTTATCCTCCATATACATGGGATAATGCTAGATTTGTGTAGGCGGGTAGCATGCTTGAGTCAAGTTAACTAGTGTGTTGTACTAATAAGGGTGTGGAGTTAGAAAACAATATCTAAATGCTCCTCTAGAGTGAACAGAACTACTGGTTTACCAAGGGAATTCTGTCCTTAAGGAAAACAATTTCATTCATCCATGAGTACAGTGTAAAACATACTATGTTTGCTTTGAAAAATGAGAAATGAACTAGTCAGGATTGTGCAGAAGCCAACTTACTGACAAGTGGAGAAGACCTCTTCAACAAAAAACTCTCTCCCACCTGTCTCCAGCTCCTCCCTTGCCTCTCTCCCTCCCCGCTTCCCCTCCTTCCTTCCTCTTCCTCATCCCCTCACCCTTCTTCTAAGCTATGTCCTTTCACCTAACAATGCCATTTTCTCCATAATTTCAGGAGAAATTTCCTGACATCTTTGGAAATGCTGAGTCAAAAGTGAAGTCTTCTGAGTGCAATTCTTCACCTTAAAGGAACTAAAATATCTGTTAGAATTTCAAGAACTATTAGCCTCAGGCAAGCAGCGAGCAGACACCCCGACCACAGGACCCTCTTATCTCACTGAACTTACTGATTGTTCTGGAGCATTTAGTATCTTCATCCTCAGTTATATTCATTTGGAACCTCGCCCTTTTATACATAATTTAATTTTCTTTCCAGTGGATAAATTTTTATATCAGTTTAATAATTTCTTGAAGTCATACTGGAGTGTCGCTCAACTCGCTTCTAAATTAAAGCACTTATTAAAAAACTTTGAAGCACTCTCACAATTTTAAATCACTGTGCACATAGCGATTTTGAATTATGGGAGCAGTTTTATAAGCACTTGAATTTGGAGGTGATCAGAGACCTGAAAATGGGCAATATAGAGTAATTTAAAATTATTAGAGTACTTCACATTTTTTATAAGCTCTTCAGCTGGGAAGTGATCAGGTTTCAATATATGAGCTTATGCAGTGCGAAGTGAAGTACTCCTCAGCCTGAGAAGATTCACTCTATTAAATCAAACTGCTTTAATAATTTTACCGTGGTGTACACTTTGAGCATGCTCAGATCTCCAAATTCACTTTTAAATTAAAAATATTTTTCACTTCCAACATACAAAAGACACTTGTGTGATGAAGCTGCCATTTACCCTTTCCGTTTAAGACAGCAAACTGCCCTCCTGGTTTTAGAGTAGTTTTCTCTTGGTTTAAAAAAAAAAAAAACCAAAATATTAAAAATATGTGTTCTTTTTCACTTAAGAAAATGAAAAAGCATCACGCTATGAAACTTCAACAACCGAATCATATTTGAAAATATCTCCATTTTAAAGTAAACTTCAGTAGATTGTGTTTGGGGAAATAACACTGATATACCTAAAACAATGGCAAACTAGCATCTTGACAGGGTTTTTAAACTTAATTGCTACTTGTTCTGTGGAAGCGTAATGCCGATCCCACTGACACATGTGGATGATCCTTCACAACAGGACAGCTGTCTTGCAACCTGAGAAAAAACAGAGAGACCCTACTATGTCTTCTGAAGAATGCCGCTGATCTGGGTGAGAGCATGCTGTTCCAGTAACACTCTCCCAACCCACCCTTGAGGTCAAAAAAAGGACAGCATAACAGCAGCTTGATACCTGCTCTACTGAGTGTACCTATAGCAGACTTGGCTCTCAGATCATTCATATTGGTTCATGTGATTGTTCTGCTCTTGTGAAATCTTATGCTTTCTGTAGCAAAATTAGAAGGTGGAATTCTGGTCTGGATTGATTATTTCTGCCAATAAACAAGATCATGAGCCTGTTGAAAGGAATTCTAATCACATAGTAGAATGATTTAATTTCTCATACGTGTAAATGAAGTTACTGATCACACAGGAAGGAGTGATTTAAAACTTATTTGGGTAATTTTCTCACCCCATTTAAGCATAATGATGACTCAGATAAATAGATAGACATCTCAGAAACCATTTGAAGGCTAAAAAAATTTTTTTTCTCTTTATTATCGAATGCTGGGAGGTTACTTTTAGCCCCCTCCCCTCCTCTCTTCTCTTCTGCCCTCCTCTTCTCTCTCTCTTTCTCAAAAGTCCTAATCATCTGAATGTTCATCTTAATTCTAAGCGAAGTCACACTGGAACTGCTAAAAGGAAATCACTTGGTACCTCCTTGTTCTTTGACAATATTTGGAATTTTATACTAAGGGAGAATTGATCCTGATGTGTTTATCACCCACAAGTGAACAGGAGTGGTTCCCAATAGCAATTTGCCACTAGTGGAAAGTACACTGTAGCTGTCTGTTAAGGCTCATCAGAGAATAAGGCTACAATACACACTTGCACTGCTCTATTTAAATGTCCTGGCTGTAAAACAACTTGCAGAGCCACTTCAGCTCACACCATTGATGCTGCCTGAAAATTCAAGTCCCTTGGGGGCAGGGGTAGGTGGGGTAATAACGTCTTTAAAAGTGTCCTCTCTTGGAACAAACTCTCCCATTGAGACATATGGCAAGGGCATCCTTAAATCAAAGAAGTAGTCTTATTTTGAGGGTTGCTGGAATGACTTTTACAATTTCATTTCAAAGGCCAGGCACTGAACACCCGATAAAATTGGGAAATACGGCTCTGTAGCCCTTTTTAGGAAGAAAATGGGATTCTGGAGTTTGAATTATAATCCAATTGTAAATTCACTGAAGACAAGGTGCATTTATTGCCCAAACTCTCTGAACTCTTCTACAGAGAAATACATGGAAGCAACAAGAGTTTCAGGGATAATGACAATAATGGACTCACTTTATATTTCATTTTAAAATATCCACGTGGATACTGAAATCAGCAGTATCACCTCTGTGAAAATGTTTCTGAACTCAACTTATGACATCACTCTATCCTAACTAGTATATTGAACATTTTTTGAAGCTGTAAATACCTGTGTCTACACAAAAGTATTTTGAATTGTAGGGGATTTGCACTGGTCTTTATATTATGCTCACACTGTCTTGGTTTTCATATTATTTCCAGCCAAGAAAAAAATTGTTCTGGAAGAAGACTAAAAGAAAGCTGTCCTGGCAGTAGAAATTTATAGTATTTAGATGGTTTGTAGGCACTCGATGCGATCAATTATTTGGCATACTAGTGTATAACTACCCAAGAAATAGTGGTAATAATGCAAAATCCTCTATGTATCCTTGTCTACAAACTAAAATTGTCTTTCAAGAAGCTAAACAATCCAAGTAAGTCATAATTGGCCAGAAATCAGAAAGGAATGATGAATTTGTGTGTACCTGAATTGAGGGAAATATTTGGGCATAAATGGTAGAAGAAATCACAAGAGTATATGCAAGGGTTCTTGTATGCTGGGCACAGAAAAGACAATTAAAAGAAGCTCCAAGAATTTTTTTCCTTGAATACATAGGTTGATAGGAAGCCTCTAAACAAAGTTTTGCTACAATGAATAGATAAAAAGTAAGTCAGGCAATTATAATGTACTTAATTTGAAAATCAATGTGGATATTTCAAACTAAGTGGCTATTAGAAAGGAAAAACTTACTTGTAAGACTAATATCAAGCAAGGAATTTAAATGAAAATATAATACTCATACACACTTGGTATATGCAAACATAATGAAACGTGACAAGCCTGGAGCACTTGTCAATGGTCTGTCACAGCATTTCAGGGCAGTGATCACTGGCTTCATGATCTTTATATAAAAGGTGAAAGAAGCAATATTAGATGATGCCAATCTAGGAGTCTCCTGCATACATTTGCCTCAGGACTGGAACCAGGGAGATAATACTTGAAATGCTTTGAACATACACTGTAAAGACCAATGCATACTTTTCAGATAAAACTTTTTAATTCCTTTACATTTTCCTGCAGCAGTACCTATGCCCATTTGCCTGAGTGTATTTAATCTTGTTTAAGTGAGAGCATTGCTAAATAAACAAAAATTTCATTGACACTGTGGCCATTTTAAGAAAATTTTTGCTTAATGATATGAAATGCCTTTTAATTCCTAGAGCCTACTGCATGAGTTAATCCATTTAAGGGTGAGAAACATGATTTGTCAGATTGTGTGAGCCTGACAATTTTTTGAACCAAACTAAGTCTTTTGAGAACTGAATTCCATTTGCTTCAGGGGAAAAAAAAAAATAAGACTTTCTGGTTCAAAGGAAAAATGCTTAGAAGCCATATTTGAAAGGTTCATAAGGGGTCTTACACATCAAATAGCTCTCTGAAAACAACATTCTGATGAGTTAAGTGTAAATTAATTAGAAACATACAGATTGCTTTTCCCTGGCTAGCCACATGGGTTTCAAAGTTGAAGACAGAGTGTTTGACGAAATACGTTTGGAGTTTTCATGACCCAAAAGCACAGTAAAGTAGTTCAAGATGTTTCTGTGAAACAAAGATACTTGTTTCTTTGCAATGATCTTTCCAAACAAATATTTAATGAGTTCCTCTTAAAAAACACTGGGGCTCATGCAAGTATTCTACTATGAGTCCATCAAGTTTTTTCCTGCAACAAAGGAGGAAATTTTTCCTGCAAAGAAGCTCATCATGTCACTGTAAATGAATCCAAGGCTTGTAGTGCTTCTCAAAGGGGAAACATAAGTACAATAAACATTAAGACATGCTCCTTGCAAATCTACCCTATATCAAGAGTTGGAGTAGGAGACCATTTGTGTATGAAATCTCTTAAGTGCAGGGGCTGCAGACCCAGGAATAGCATTTCTACAAAGCTCCCTGGATAATAACAGATTATAAGAATATGGTACAGGCAATCTGGTTGTATGTCCTTCAAGAGCTTATATACAGTTAACAGGGAACTACAACTTGTCAAAGAAATTAAAGCAAAGGAGCAATTGTGGAAATATATGCAGAAAATAGTTTCCTAGTATCATCATGAGAGAAAGGACTTTACAATGTTTTCATTAACAAATAGTTATTGTAAATCGATTATACAGTGCTAAAAGTTAAAACTATCAGAATTCCCAGAGCAAATATCTTCAATTTACCACGAAGAAAAAAAAATGGAAAAAGAAACAGGGAGAAAAAAGAGGCTAAAAAAGTATAAAACACTACTTCTTTTTTGTTTTTGCTAATAGATTAATTTTTCTTTATTCTTTTTCCAATTGGCTAAAATAAAAGTAGGATATCCCTTTTAAAGTTGAGCACACAAAGGTAAAGGACCAAGCGTGTCCAGGAAGTTTAGTAACCAAGCTGAACTACTCAGAAATGTTTAATTCTGAGTGAGGATTAGTTTGTTCGTATTTTCAATTTGCTATAATGAAGTTGGTTTTTAAAATTTTTCTCCAGGGTCCTTACAAACTTAGAACTTTTCCCCAATGATAAAAAACTTCTGGAGAATTCCAAAGTAGGCTTTATATTAAGACAATGCCATAATTTCACATAATTTCTATATGCCATGGTGTCAAATAATTGATAGGGCTGCTCAAGACAAGTCATCACCAAGATAGGTGAACTATTTGAGATAAGTAAGTTCCCTGCAGGCACTTGAATAAAAAGCCTCCAAGAGGTTTTTAAGTCCACCTTTTGAAGCTGATTTTGGAGTACCATTACTTCAGTTAACGTGTTTGGTTTGCTGTAGTCCAGGGGAGACGTGGTAACTCAACTATATTTAAGAGGTAATATCAATTCTATATTCAGTGGACATTTTCACGCATCTATTCGCTTGGCATTTAATTGCTCTAAAGTCCTAGTTTTGGTGGTGGGAGATTTGGAAGAGAGAACTAGCAATGGATGAGTATTTGTTTTCTTGGGTCCTAGAGGCCATGTATGTTCAAGTGGAGATATTCTATTATGCAGGCTGACCTGAGACAAATGAACTCAGTGTTACACAGCCAGATATTTTTCAAGGAATATTTATTGATGATGCCCCTCTGCAGGACATACATAAGAAAGCTTTCTATGTCTGATTCAGATACAGTGCATTGGACTAGAAAAGTTCTCATGCTTTCATTTATCTTTTCATCCTAAACTGTTCCTTCCCTTTGCTAAACGATTTCCTTTGCTCCTAAATACATTTCAAAATAGTATTGATTTTCCAACCTTAAAGTAAAAAATCAGTACTGCCAGTTCCAAATTTGCTAAATGGTTATCTTTTGGGTATTTAATATCAAGAAGATAATCTGCAGTTCAGAACAAGCTCTCCATGGTAGTCCACAAAATGCATCACATGTCTGGTATAGAACTCACGACAGTAAGTCAGTGAGACATATTCAAGTGGATAATATAGCTCCTGTCAGAAAATCCACTCTGTCCTCCAGCAAAGATTCCAGGATCAACCTCTGCTTGGTGGCATCTGGGACAAGTGGTGTGGGAAGAAGCAGCAAGGTGGACACTCATGGGCATCAGAAATGGGGTAATTCTTTAACTACTAAGAGACGAATTTTCTCTTAGTCCATATTTCCCGAATAATGTCCTGCCATAATGGAAGTGTCCTAGCTCTTTCATAAAAGTGTCTGGGCTAATGGAGTTGAAGAAATGTTGGATTTCTCAGAGTTAAGCAGATTTCTGTCCCCTGGGATTTTCACCATTTTTAATGTGGGACGTCCTCCAAGTGGGGGCTGTAGTGTGCAGGGTGCCCCTAACTTAGGAGATTCCAGGACCTCTGGCCAGGGCTCCACAGGGCCCGCAGTCTCCTAAAACAGCAGGTAGGAAATACTCTATTTGTTCCTTGCTTAAGTGTCCTCAGCTTGGGATGGGGATAGGGAAGGAGTTAGGGGGAAGAACTCCCTCCACAAAGACCTGGGGTGGTACCTCCTAGTTGGACCCCCTGCTATCTCACTATCTCTTTGCAGACGTAAATCATTCCTAAGTTAGAGACTAATAAGATCCTTTTTTATAGGGCAAATAATTTATAAAAATGTCAGCACCCCCTAATGTGAAGACCTATGAGGTAATGCTTAAAAAAAAATTATTAGGGAAATAACTATACAATCTGGCCAATACAGTTCTGTTGGCTTAGAAGTATGATTCTATCCACAGCAGAGAATACTACAGCTGTGCAATAAGTATATATTAATATTATTCCAAATGCATAGCAGCTACCTAGAGACTTGCCTAAAACATACCAAAGTAATCTACCTCTCAAGACTAACGCTGCTTAAAGAAAAATATTTTAACTAAAAGGAAAAATAGGAGAAACCTAGTTTATAAATATATCTTTGCACTCCTAAGGTGCTTTACACATTTCATACTAGACTTTATAGATCATGCAGCAGAGTCAGAGTGAAATGCCAAGACACTGGATTGCAGCAGCCAGCAAGGGGTTAGGAACTTACATATAAGAAGCCTATAGAGTCAATTATTTCTGCAGAACGGTGCCCTTATTGCAGTTCGTACAACTCTGGAAGTTACTTTCTTTCTGCCAAAAAGTCAAAGATTATAAAATCCATCCACTGCCTCAATTCAACTCTTAAGGAGGAAGCATGAGCTGTGTGAGTCACACCACAGTGCAGATGGAGAGGGGGCAAGTTGGGTCATTCTGCAGATTCCATAGGTCAGAGGAAGGCAGAGTACCCCTTAGAAAGATAGCTTTTCCAGGGAGAGGGGCTGAAATACGTTTGCATTTGCTATAATAATTCTGTTATGATGAAGCAACTGCTCAAACACACATCAAAGTGATTCACCAAGAACCTAAAGAGAATGCATAATGAGGACTATGATAAATGAAGCTTCAAATAGACCAGGAATTAAATACCTCGTGCAAGTTCTTTAATGAGGAGAGAATTCGAGTATTATCTACATCAGTGGTTCTCCAACTTTTTAGTCTCAGGAACACTTCACATCTTAAAAATTATAAAGGACTCCACCCAAAAAAATATGTGTTTATGTGGGGTGTATTTACTGATGTTTACTGTATTAGAAATTAAAAAATATTTTTCAGATATATGTACAAATTGACTGAGAATGCCATTGTTTTACATTTTGCAGCTCACGATGCTTAACAGAGAGAGATAGACCCTTTTATCTACTTCTACATCTAATCCCCTGCAATGTCATGCGGCCTCTGAAAAATGCCGCTGCACAGAAAGAAAGAGAATGAAATGGTTGGTGCACAAGGTCTTACTACTATTACAGGAAAACCGACCTTGCAGACATCCTGAAAGGGTAATAGGGACCCAGAGGCATGTCCGAACTGTGCTGTGAGAATCAGTGAACTAAAAACATATGTGTGTCCAATATATTTACAGGTATTGGCATATATCATATGTAGTGATATACTGACACATATCAATATACTACATATAGTTACAGACTTCTCAGGATAACTACTTACTAAACACTAGGTAGATCATTTCACAGTGTAAACTCAAAATCCTTAACCATTCATTCCTTTCAACTGTTTAAAGCGTGTAATACACATTGCAAAACCAGAAGATAAACAGATTACATACCAAAGGAAGACCTAACAAGAGGCACTCCTTACTGTCAGTACCAAATATTATGTTTTCACACGTGGTACTATTGTGTCCTAGTAAGGAGGGAGATGGAGTGAGCCTTGTTCTGTTTTACAGATGAGAAAAGTACGCAGAGAAGGGGCAAGTGACTTACCGAAGTGCCATCACTATCCGGGGACAGGGCGCGACTGGATCCGGCCCGGCGTAACTCCGGGCTCCTCACCCACCCACGGTGCCAAAGCACGTGGCTGGAAAGTAGAAATTACTGCTGGGGTGTTGTGTTGCTTGATCTGTTTCTTTACGATTCACTTACTTTGCCAAGTAAATAGCTGTACGTGGTTGGCGCTTTGATATTATTTTGCTAAGTGTTCTGTGTTATTATTTTGAAAATGTATAATTACTCCCTCTGGCCTTAATTTTCCTTGCATGCAGATTGAAATACTGTGAAGGCTCCAGCAACAATGTCTTTATAGCTGATAAAACAAGGCATATCACAATCAATAAAAGTCCCTTCAAATTCAGAAAATACACAAGGGCACTTTTGATTTGCTGCATGATGGCGAACGGTACCAGAATTTTTGGAAGAGGGGGCCAATCCTGCAACATTACCACACAGTAAGGCCTTGTCCGTGTCTCCCACATGAGTCTGAAACATCCTGCTTGACAGCCATATAGGTGAACATCTTGTTTATAATTTTCGGAACCTGCATACTAGCTGTGTTTTACATTTAAATACAAAGGATTTTTGCAAGAGTTTTAATATGCATCGAGAGTTCCAAAAACGCAGCTACCATGCAAAGGAAGATTGGACTGCTTCGTGTGGAAGGTTACCAAGAACAGCCCCCAGGTGGGGCAATCTCGTGGTGGTGCGGTCATAGCGGCCCCCATCCACAGCTGCCTGAACATGTGACTACTTCACCCAATCTCCTGATACAGAGTTATGTAAGCATCTCCATATGTAGTGAAATATTTAACTACCAATCATTTTCTAATATTTCTTCTTTATTTTATGATTAAGATATCATATCAATATTGAAATTGTATGTGTAGATAGGTTATATCCTTTGTGCTTATCATTGCAGGACAGTAAAAGGCATTCCTTAATTTCTTTTAAATAAAGTGTTGTGTCTGGTGAGATTAAAAACCATTGGAGTTAATGCCCCTCAGAAATTCCAATGTTTTCTTTTCTTGAAAATTTGGTCTTAGAGTCAGTATTAATAGATATTTATCAAACTTCAATCCTTTCTAAAAAATATTTAAAGCAACTCCCTCTGTATTAATAAAAAGTATGAAAACGAATGCAATGTATCTGACTGAAGGGTTTGACAAAGAGGATGATATACTGGATCGACTTCAAAAGCAGCATTAAAGGAATATTTGGTTATGTAATTTATGCAGCCTCACGCTTCTCTATTCAAAAACCCATGACCACCTCCAGCCTGTTGCCAGCACCATTGCCAAGTACACACATATGTGAGAGACATGAAACTCTCCCGCTTCAACTACTAACATGGAGAAAAGATGTATTTCAAACTGTTATTGATTAAGTAGGGGAAGGCACTTCTACTTACACCTAAACATTCTCCTTGCTGTTATTCCTTGCAACATGTATCATGGGTTCAAAAGGGAGCATTCTTTTCAAACATGAATGATCTTCATTTTTAATTAAATAGCAAAGACAACTTCAGTGACAAATGAAAGTTACCAAAATTAGATAAAAATGACTGAAAGTTTTAAAATCTCAGTGAAGTTTTGATCAATGTAGTCTACACCAGAAATAATTATGATTTTTATTTTGCTACCTGTACATAAGGTTTCTCCCAGGCTGCCTTCCTGAGTGACACAATTAAGTTAAGACATATTTTTCATGCCCTCAGCAGTCTGAGATACAATGTAAATTGAAAACTGAAAATAAAATGACTTTTCTTAATCATGTCATTTTTTTCCCCTCTAGCAGATACTGCCTCTTTTACTCACTGTTTTAAAAACTGTCCAAATCAATACAACTTTCATGGTTGGGTAACTAGTCTACTTGATTGTTAGGGGGATATGTGTAGTACTGGGAATAGCATTTACTTCTCTAGCTCTATTAGTTTTGCAGCAATGGTTCATTAACAGCATACACCGTTAATTTAGAGTAAGCCCAGCACTAATAATGACGATTGATTTCTTTGTTTAATTTTTCTACAACCAAATGGCACACTTTACAATGAACCCCAATTTAAAGTCTCTTTGGGAATTTGGATTACATTACATCTTTTAAAAAGGTTATGTTTATGACCTAACCCAGTGACTATTTTCCTTTCTGCAATTTTTCAAATATAAAAATTCATCTAGTTAGACTATTATAATTGTAGCTCTGTTTTAGTAAAAGATTAATAAACATTTCTAAAAATGAAAAGAACACTTCCATGCATAAATCTTCAGGTCAGCTTGTGCTAATACCCATTTTGTAATGAACTACAATGCACAGCATATTTCCACATTTAAAAAATTATCTACATCATTTTCTGTGACCTAAAAGCCAACATTTTAAGGTGCCAACTACTCCCTCTGAATACACTAACGCTGAGCTAGTTGGACATTTTTTCTGCTTTAACTTCCTCAGCTATAAAACAGACTGATAGTATTTTGAAACACATGTTTAAAAAATACATATTAATAAAAGCCTCCATTATCATTAATCCAGCTGACTACATCTCTCAATAAGCTGTAAAAAATAAACTCCTTTCTTGTCATACATAAGCTTCCTGAGTGTAGAATCCCTGAATTCAAGTTCTGACTCTGACACTTAAAAACTAGATCATCTTGTTTGTATCATTTCACATTCCTGAGTGTCTATTTCTGCAGACATCAAGGTGATTAATAATACATATTCTGCTCCACTCACAGGGCATTTACTAACATCACATAAGAAAACTCAGATGATTTTTAAATCACAATAATAAGACAATGAATAGAAGGAAAAATATATTTGAAAGATCATTATGTGCTCTCTGCTTTAGGGAATTTTGAATCCACCAGCAAGCATTCCTAAATAAACAAAATAGTATGAATCTGAATAGAACATTGTAAGCTAAACAAAGTCACATCTAAATGACTAGCATGGGCAAAGATAGATCACCTGGGCTACCTAACTACAGTAAGTCCCAAACAATTTAATCTCATTCCAACAGTCATGGCCAAAACAAGGACCTACAGCAATAGGTATATCACATCAAGTTGATTATTTTGCTACAACTTCCTCTCTTATTTTTAATGCCTAGAATAATTTGTTGGGGACTAGAGGGAATGGTAGGCCTACACTTAAGAACATGATACAAACATTAGCCAAAATCATGGCTTTGATTGTTATTCTATAGGCAAGTCCCAAACATAGATTTCCAGTCTCAGTCTTTACCCAGAACTCCAAACTAACATTTCTTCCTGTGGGCTGTCCTTCTCAACTGCAGATCCAAAATCAGATACTTCCACTTTGCATTTAAATGCTTTAGCTTAAAGTTTTTGCTTACTTTTTCTGTACACTTCTTAAATAGTATGTGCAAACTTTCTGTAGAAGACTATATAATGGTGAAGGTGAAATAAAATAAGGAACTTATATCTTTCACTAATGCTTGGTAAAGTGATGCAGGTATGAAAGTAAACTCATGCTGAAACTCCACCTATCTCCTAAAAATCCAGCCTTGACAAGGAAAACATCATTGTAAATGAATCTACTCATACTAGTTACTCACAAATTATAAGCCCAACATGACCCTTTTATCTGATACAAAGAAATAAAATGAAGCCTACTTTCTAACGACTGATGTGCGATGCTCCATTCAACTCAAATCAACTTCACTCTCCGCTAGGAAGAAGTCATCCCAAGAAATAGTTGTGTAGCATATTTGCAAAGTTCGCATAGCATTACAAAGAGGCAATGGCTGCAAAATGCCATCATAAGTGTGATGTGAGTGATTAACAGATGATAACATGTTTATTCCCTTCTAAGGACAGGAAGAGATTAATCTGGCAGTATAAAATGACATGACTGATTCATTCATTTTTCAGTATAAAAATGAACAGCTTAAATCTAGTCTTGACCGTAACAGGTAACAAGTATAGTTCCTCGAGAAAAGCAGCAACATGCTCATAACAAGCAGCAAAAACAATTAGACGGGCAACTGTTTTCGAAGCCAGCTGTTGAACGGCATCAAGAAAGAGAAGACAGAAGCGATCTTCTGCAGGGGTTCAGGTCCTGAACCACAGTGGGGTCGATTTCACGTTATTTTTCTGACTTAGATTCTCTAACTTCAGAAATATTTAGACAAGCTGTTTATATTAGAACAGAAATGTGAAAGGATAAGAAAATGAACAAACTTATTGTTGTCTTCTTACATCTTTGGAAACAAAAGCTAAAAATGAAAACTTTTCTGTTGCACTGGAGGAAGGGAGACAAAATGCTGCTCTACAAAGAGTAAAACCTTTATAATTTATTTTCAAAAAGGCACACATCATTGTGTGACCATAATACAAGATAACTAGAGCCAAACAGTTATCTACAAAAAAAATACATGAATGTATTACAATGCATGAGCAATATCCAATTTCTTGGCTTGGGTAGTGGTTAAAAGGGTTTGCATTTCATAATTATTTTATTTTGCTATGTATTTATATTTTTTGAGCTGTATTTCATAATTTTTTTAAAGTTGTTTTAAAATGTTACAACCTAAGTAAACAACAAAATCCCAGTCTTAGTTACTCTTGCTGTGGCTGTCCTACCTCAAAACCCACATCAGCCAGTCAGTCAAGCTACAGGAAGCATTTGTCAAGAAAGTCTTTTGGCATCATGTAGGTACAACAATCAGGGGACAAAATAATAAACTTTTATGTTTCATTAATTCTTAATAAATGGCCTGCAGGCAGGTATGAAAATGAACTCATGCTGAAATATTTTTTTTCCTAAAAAAAAAAATTAAGCCTTCACAAAGACAATATAATTGTAATATCAGTTTGCCACAAACACCAGGATGCACACCCAGAAAATGAAATGAAACCGAACTTACTAGTGATTGCTATGACTTAACTCAAGTGAATCAACCTCAGAAGTGGACTATGGTCGGTCATGCAGCCATCAAAGCCACTCCTCTGTCTTTCAAATTCACAGCTGGAGATGTGACTTCAGACAATAGATAAAACATGTAAAAGCTGATTCTGGTACATATTCCCAGGTCACAGAGTATTAAATTTTAGTGCCCCCCAATCTGAGTGTAGATACAAAAAGGCAAACAAACTCAGGTGTCTATATAGGGACAACAGAGACTGCTATCTGCATAAAAGAGTGTGCATACTAAAAAGCTCTGTGAAACCAAGTGGTGTCCAACATTTATTGATGCATTATATGGTTGCAAATCCGAGAATGAAGATCCAGCACCTAATAATTGTATCTAATAATGAAACGGGGTTAGACATAAGAGTTGGTAGTACAGGTTTTAAAATCTCAGCCTGTTTTAGAAAAACTCTTTTCTAACCTACAAGGAAAAATGTCTGAAGGAAACGAGAGTGTCAATAAACACACACATTCATGTGAATTGAAAAACTGACAGCAGCTAAAAATTAAGGAGTACCCTATTTTCTTTTAGATCATAAGTCCACCATCCTCCACTAACCTGACTGTCTGACATTCACAGTCACCAGATTGAGGTGTGGGAGGAACCACCACTGTGCAGAGAGCTACAGATTTTGTGTGTGGATCAGGCAATGTTACTCATTTTTTAATATTTTAGGATGTGATTGTCTCATGAATTCAGGATCTTTTTTACTTTTCTGTCTTGTATCTTTAATTAAGATTCACAGGCAGATTATATGATGTTACAAGGCCCTGGATGAATCAGCAAATACACACTTGCTTACCATGAACTTTCCATGTTTTCAGGGTATAGAGAGAGAGGATTAAAGATGGTGGCATGAGAGGTGAGACAGAGGCCTCCTCCTAAAACCACATATAGTATAAAAATATAATTAATACAACTAATCCTGAAAGAGCAAGAGGAAATAAGGCTGCACCAGACTGCATATACCTGGAGAAAAGAGCAGACCTCACGGAACAGGATAATGTACCAAAGCCTTGATCCGGCAGTACCGAAGCCCTTCCTCCACCCCAGGTCACCAGCAGGAGGGAGAGAAACAGAGTGGAGAGGGAGTGGAGACCTGGGGCTGCTGAACAGCTAGCTCTGGAGATCTACTCTGGGAGCACAAACCTACATTGCATGGTGCTTTGGTGATTAGGGGAGTTGGAAAGCTAGGACAGGCAGAATACCTGGAGAGACTGAGATTCCACCTGCTTGTAGAAAACAGGGATTCATATCCAGCTGATCTGGGTGGGAAGAGAGAGGGCTGCTAAAGGGGCAAGGATTGCACAGAGCTTAATGCCCAGGAGAAAGGACAGGTAGACAAAATTGTCTGGATGCACTCTGCTCAGCAGGTTGGGAACTTAAACCATCTTCAGGCACTCCATCCCCCGAGCTGTCTAAGCAGCTCCAAGGACAACCCACTGTGATACACAGCCTGCTGTACCTTCCTCCCAGCTAGCCCGCAACTGGCTCACAAGCCTGCAGCCCCTGCACTGGCATCAGGCCATCCAGAGGAAAACCTGCCTGTGGCAGCTACAAACATAAAGCATAGAGGCTTACACCTGTGTGTTTGGCCCACTGGTTCTGGCAGTGGAGACAGGCATAGCATCCAGAAAGCAGGAAACAGCTCTTTTCTCCCCTGAGGCACCAGCACCACTCCCCTGCGACCCCTGACATTGCTCCAGGGGCTGAGCAGCTCAGAGAGTAGAGCTTCTGGGCACTAGAGGGCGCCACAGACAAATATGAAACGTCAAGGAACCTAGTTCAAACCAAAATCTCAACACCAGAAAAAGGATCAAGTGAGACTGAATAAATAAATCTTCCTGAAAGAGATTTCAAAATAAAAATCATAAACATGCTCATGGAGGTAAAGAAAAATATTCAATAACTCAGGAACGAATTTAGGACAGAGATCCAATCATTCAGGAACACAGTGGAGGGTATTAAAAGGAGATTAGATATGGTGGGAGAGACAATAAATGTAATAGAAATTAGGGAAGAGGAATACAAAGAAGCTGAGGCACAGAGAGAAAAAAGGACCCTGGAATGAAAGAATATTGACAGAACTCTGTGACCAATCCAAACGGAACAATGTTTGTCTTATAGGGGTACCAGAAGAAGAAGAGAGAGAAAAAGGGATAGAAAGTGTCTCTGAGGAAGTAATTGCTGAAAACTTCCCAAATTTGGGGAAGGAGATAGTCTCTCAGGCCATGGAGGTGCACAGATCTCCCAACACAAGGGACCCAAGGAGGACAACACCAAGACATGTAATAATTTAAATGGCAAAGATCAAGGATAAGGACAGACTATTTAAAAGCAGCCAGAGAGAGAAATAAGATCACATACAAAGGAAAGCCCATCAGGCTATCATCAGACTTCTCAGCAGAAACCTTACAGGCCAGAAGGGAGTGGCATGATGTATTTAATGCAATGAAACAGAAGGGCTTTGAACCAAGAATACTTTATCCAGCAAGATTATCATTTAAATTTGAAGGGGGGATTAAACAATTTCCAGATAAGCAAAAGCTAAGAGAATTTACCTCCCACAAACCATCTCTACAGTGTATTTTGGGGGGATTTCTATAGATGGAAGTGTTCCTAAGGTTAAACAGCTGCCACCAGAGGTAATTAAAAGGGATAGACAAAGAGTAGAGAATATGAGACCTATTATATAAGGAATGTAGGAGGAAGAAAAGGAGGGGGAAAAAAAAGAACCTTTAGATTGTGTTTGTAATAGCATACAAAGTGAGTTAAGTTAGACTCTTAGATAGTATGGAAATTAACCTTGAACCTTGGTAACCACAAATCTAAAGCCTGGAGAGGCAATAAGTACATACCTATCAATATCACCCTAAATGTAAATGGTCTGAATGCACCAATTAAAAGACATAAAGTCAATGAATGGATAAAAAAACAAGACCCATCTATATGCTGCCTATAAGAGACTCACTCTAAACCCAAAGATATACATAGACTAAAAGTGAAGGGATGGAAAAAGATATTTCATGCAACTAATAGGGAGAAAAAAGCAGGTGTTGCAATACCTGTATCAGACAAAATAGACTTTAAAACAAAGAAAGTAAAAAGAGACAAAGAAGAACATTACGTAATGATAAAGGGGTCAATCCAACAAGAGGATATAACCATTATAAATATCTATGTACCTAACACAGGAGCACCTACATATGTGAAAACAAATACTAACAAAACTAAAAGGGGAAATAGTATGCAACGCAGTCACTCGAGGAGACTTCATACTCCACTCACTTCAAAGAACAAATCAACCAGACAGAAAATAAATAAGGAAACAGGGGCACTGAACAACACATAAGAACAGATGGACCTAAAGGATATCTACAGAGCTCTACACCCAAAAGCAACAGGATACACATTCTACTCAAGTGCACATGTAACATTTTAAAGAATAGATCATATACTAGCCCACAAAAAGAGCCTTGGTAAATTTTAAAAGATTGAAATTGTACCAACCAGTTTCTCAGACCACAGAGATATGAAACTAGAAATAAATTACGAAAAGAAAATGAAAAATCCCACAAACACATGGAGGCTTCACAACATGCTCCTAAATAACCAATGGATCAATGACCAAATAAAAACAGAGATCAAGCAATATATGGAGACAAAAGACAACAATAATTCAACACTGCAAAACCTGTGGGACGCAGCAATGGCCGTGCTAAGAGGGAAGTATATTTCAATACCAGCCAACATCAGAAAGGAAGAACAATGCCATATGAACACTCTACACTAACAATTAATGAAACTAGAAAAAGAAGACAAGTGAGGCCCAAAGTCAGTAGAAGCAGGGACATAATAAAGATTAGAGCAGAAATAAATAAAATCGAGAAGAATAAAACAATAGAAAGAATCAATGAAAGCAGAAGCTGGTTCTTCAAGAAAATAAACAAAATAGATAAACCCCTATCCAGGCTTATCAAGAAAAAAAGAGAGTCTACCCACATAAACAGAATCAAAAATGAGAAAGGAAAAATCACTGTGGACAGCACAGAAATACAAAGAACTATTAGAGAATACTATGAAAAATTATATACTAACAAACTGGATAACCTAGAAGAAATGGACAACTTTCTAGAAAAATAAAACCTTCCAAAGCTGACCCAGAAAGAAACAGAAAATCTGAACAGACCAATTACCAGCAACAAAATTGAATTGGTAATAAAAAAAACTACCTAAGAACAAAATTCCTGGACCAGATGGTTTCACAGCTGAATTTTATCAAACATTTAGTAAAGACCTAATACCCATCCTCCTTAAAGTTTTCCAAAAAGTAGAAAAAGAAGGAATACTTCCAAACTCATTCTATTATGCCAGCATCACCCTAATACCAAAACCAGCTGATGACACCACAAAAAAAGAAAATTACAGAGCAATACCCCTGATGAACATAGATGCAAAAATACTCAACAAAATATTAGCACACCAAATTCAAAAATACACCAAAAAGATTACCCATCATGAGCAAGTAGGATTTATTTCAGGGATGCAAGGATGGTACAATATTAGAAAATCTATCAACATTACTCACCACATCAACAAAAAGGAGAACAAAAATCACATGGTTATCTCCATAGATGCTGAAAGAGCATTCAACAAATTTCAACATCATTTCATGATAAAAACTATCAACAAAATGAGTATAGAGGGCAAGTACCTCAACATAATAAAGGCCATATATGGCAAACCCACAGCCAACATCATCCTTAACAGAGAGAAGCTGAAAATCTTTCCTTAAGATCAGGAACAAGACAAGGATGCCCATTCTCTCCACTTCTATTCAACATAGTTCTGGAGGTCCTAGCTATGGCAATCAGACAACACAAACAAATAAAAGGCATCCAGATTGGAAAAGAAGAAGTTAAACTGTCACTGTTCACAGATGACATGATATTGTACATAAAAAACCCTAAAGAATCCACCCCAAAACTAGATCTAATATTTCAATTCAGCAATGTTGCAGGATACAAAATTAATAAACAGAATTCTGTTGCATTCCTATACACTAATGATGAACTAGCAGAAATAGAAATCGGGAAAACAATTCCATTCACAATTGCATCAAAAAGAATAAAATACCTAAGAATAAACCTAACAAAGGAAGTGAAGAACCTATACACTGAAAACTACAGGACACTCATGAGAGAAATTTAAAAAGATACCAATAAATGGAAACATATACCATGCGCATGGATAGGAGGAATAAATATTGTCAAGATGGCCGTCCTGCCTAAAGCAATCTACAGATTCAATGCAATCCCTATCAAAATACCTACAGCATTCGTCAATGAACTAGAGCAAATAGTTATAAAATTCATATGGAACCACAGAAGACCCCAAACAGCCAAAGCAATCCTGAAAAGGAAGAATAAAGCTGGGGGAATTATGCTTCCCAACTTCAACCTCTACTACAAAGCCACAGTAATCAAGACAATTTGATACTGGCACAAAAACAGACCTTTAGACCAACGGAACAGACTAAAGACCCCAGATATAAACCCAAGCATGTATGGTCAATTAATATATGATAAAGGAGCCATGGACATACAATGGGGAAATGACAGCCTCTTCAACAACTGGTATTGGCAAAACTGGGCAGCTACATGCAAGAGAATGAAACTGGATTACTGCCTAACTCCATACACAATAGAAAACTTGAAATGGATCAAAGACCTGAATGTAAGTCATGAAACCATAAAACTCTTAGAAGATAATATAGGCAAAAATCTCCTGAATATAAACATGAGCAACTTTTTTCTGAATGCATCTCCTCAAACAAGGGAAACAAAAGCAAAAATGAACAAGTGGGACTACATCAAACTAAAAAGCTTCTGAACAGCAAAGGACACCATCAATGGAACAAAAAGGCATCCTACAGTATGGGAGAATATATTTGTAAACAACATATCCAACAAGGGATTCACATCCAAAATATATAAAGAACTCATATGCTTCAACACCCAAAAGGCAAATAACCTGATTAAAAAATGGGCAGAGGATATGAATAAACACTTCTCCAAAGAAGAAATTCAGATGGCCAACAGGCACGTGAAAAGATGCTCCACATCATTAATCATCAGGGAAATGCAAATAAAAACCACAGTGAGCTATCACCTCACACCACTTAGGATGGCCAGTATCCAAAGACTAACAACAACAAATGCTGATGAGGATGCGGAGAAAGGGGAACCCTCCTACACTGCTCGTGGGAATGTAAGCTAGTTCAACCATTATGGAAAGCAATATGGAGGTTCCTCAAAAAACTAAAAATAGAAATACCATTTGACCCAGGAATTCCACTCCTAGGAATTTACCCAAAGAATATAATTTCTCAGATTCAAAAAGACATATGCACCCCTATGTTTATTGCAGCACAATTTACAATAGCTAAGATATGGAGCAACCTAAGTGTCCATCAGTAGATGAATGGACAAAGATGTGATACATATACACAATGGAATATTATTCAGCCATAAGAAGAAAACAAATCCTACCATTTGCAACAACATGGATGGAGCTAGAGGGTATTATGCTCAGTGAAATAAGCCAGGTGGAGGAAGACAAGTACCAAATGATTTCCCTCATTTGTGGAGTATAACAACGAAGTAAAACTGTGGGAACAAAACAGCAACAGACTCACAGACTCCAAGAACGGAGTAGTGGTTATCAAAGGGGAGGGGTGGGGGAGCGAGGGAGAAGGGCATTCAGGGGTATTATGATTGGCACACATGGGGTGGGGGGCATCATGGGAAAGACAGTGTAGCACAGAGAAGGCAAATAGTGACTCTGTGGCATCTTACTACACTGATGTTCAGTGACTGTAATGGAGTATGGGGGGGACACGATAACATGGGTGAATGTAGTAACCACATCGTTTTTTCATGTGAAACCTTCATAAGAGTGTATATCAATAATACATTAATAAATAAATAAAATAAAAATAAAAAGACTGACAAAAAATACATGACAACTGTATGTTAAATTTAAAATAATTTTTCTTGGTGAAAGGGATCATTAGCCAGGGGCAATGAGGGACTGTCCAGTTATAGCCTTCCAGCTAAGGAAGTCATTCTAATTCTATAAATTTCTATATCCCAGCTAGGCTCTTTTATTGTAAGAATTGTATTAGTGAAGTTGTAATAGCTACTATAACAGATAAACCCTAAAATCTCAGGAGCTTAACACAAATCTCAACGGCTTAACACAAGTTTATTTTTCACTCCCATAAATTCTAAACACTTTTTTTGTACAGGGATATCCCTCTGCCAGAGGTGACACAGGGACTCAATAATTCTCTGCTATGGAAGGAATAGATGAATTTCTGGCAGACAACTATCTCTTGCACAGAAATTGCACAGATTTCCTGGAAATCTTAACTTATGGGGAAACCTCAAGTCATGAGTACTTAGTACCTGACTTCAGAAGTCTCCTTCTTCTAGGTCCTGATACTGTCAAGAAGGGAAATCATTAGAAAACTGTACTGTGAGAACCTTCATGCAAAATGAACTACAGAAGAGTTTAGAAAGATTATAGTTCTGTAGTCAATGGAACATTCCCCAAAAGGTGTGAAATTACATATGTAATTACATATGCTACACACAGAAAAGGACATCATAGAGACAGTTTTTAGAGCTCAAAGGGGATTCTGATTGATTTAATAATAGACGCTAGGTAAATTATGCTATAGATAGGTCAATGTACTTCAAAGTTACAACAATCCTAACAATCACCTACATTTATTTTGCTGATGTTGACATTTTAACACATGAGAATAAAAAAGTTCAATCATATAAAGAGGAGGATAGCTTCAGCAGCAGGAAGGAAGTTTGGATTCTCTATGCAGTGGCAACAATGGTCTGAAGATTAAGCTCCTAGTGTCATTGTCTTCCCACTTGTCAAAATTTAGACAATGTATTATCTAATCTACATCTGTCATCCTATGTTCCTGAGATTATATACCAAGCTATTGATCATTACGTATCCTTTTTGTCATAAAATATTTCACCATGCCCTTAACTGTTATGTAGAATCTGAGTAATTCAGGTCTAGGACTGATACATTGATGCTGGACACATATGAGACCCAACTGTTATTAGCACTGCCAAAGGTGTAGAGTTAAACCAACCATGATACTTTAAGGTTGATAGGGCAGAGGATTTTTTCACAAAAGACTAGAGATCACTGAAGACAAACATCTTTAAATTAGAAACAAACATCCCAGTGGTAAGCTGATTCATTCCCCAAGAGTGTCATGGTGATAGATGGTGAAGTTGGGAAATAATGGTGAGATAGCATTCAAAAGAAAACCCTTTGAGGAAGGACAAACCCTCACGATGCTGCAAATACGAAAAATCATCAATTCTATCATCAGAACAATCTCTGTCTTTATTACATCTTTCCAGTCATTAAAATTTCATCTTGGAAATAAGCAGACAGTACAGGGGAGCAGTGGAATGGAGGATTTATTTTTTCTTTAACCTAAAACATACCCACCCAAGAGATTATAATATATGTGTGGTGTTTCCTATATAAATGAAAAACCAGTATTTTTTAAAAAGTAGAAGTCATATCTGTAATGTAAGCCTGCTTAATGTGGAGTGAGTTAAACCATGATACTTTAATGTTGATGGGGAAGAGGGTTTTTTCACAAAAGACTACAGATCTTTTAACAAGTTATCACAAATTTTACAAAAGCAATGCTAGCACATATTAGAGCCGATTATACCTTTTAGTCACTGCTGGAAAAACTAAGGGACTGGCCCTCACCCTGATTCTTACATTTAGTTAAACTCACTGCAATTGTTCACCATCTCATTTATTTAAAAACTATTTATCTACTGTCAACTATAAGCCAGACAGAGCTGGTCCCACGGAGACCATGTTTACCAAAAAAAAAAAAAAAAACCTCCAGAATAGTGCCTCTTCCTTCGTGGAACTGATATTCTAGGTAAGGAGACAAATGAACAAATATTCCCATAAATATGGAAAGCAAACCAATAGATGTTCTAGGAGAGAGAATCCATGAAGCTTTGAGAGCATATAGTTCTCAAGGGATTGAGTAGGGGCGTGAGGGGTTGGTTTCGATATGAGATGGACGGGCATGTCAGAGCTCCTGTGACCTACTCAATGGGAGTTGGAAGCAGAAAGCTATGACTGGAGCATTGAAAGCCAGACATAAAATGATGTTGAATTGAATGAAATTATATTATGTAACAGAAGGCCGATCACATACAGCCTATAAGCCACCTAAGGTATTTCCATCTCTATGCTAAGTAAGCAATAGGAGGTCACTGACCTCATCAGATTTATGTTTGACTAACACCAACCAGTTGGAAGGGGGAAAGACTCCAACGGATGTGCAGAGACCACATGGGAAGGTCTTGCCTGAAGTCCAGCAGGTGTTGCTAGTTTTCAAGCCAACTCAATTTAACTACACAATAGAAAACAACTTGCTTACGAAAAAGCATCAAATTTCACGTGCCACCACTGATGACTTCTACTTTTTTAAAAAATGCTGGTTTTTCTATTATTTAAGGAAACACCACATGTACACCAGGCTACACATACAATCTCTTGGGTGGGTATGTTTTAGGTTAAAGAAAATAAGTCCTCTCTGCCACTGCTTCCCTGTCCCACCTGCTTATTCCCAAGGTGAAATTTTAATAAAAATTATGCAGCACTCTTTCACATCTTCTTTTCCCTCAAGTTTGAAATCCTCCTAGCAAGCAAGCACCTGACATTTGTCATGACAGAGCACGTGATGTTACACACGAGTGTGAACCCAGAACCATCTCTGAACCAAAAAAAAACTTTCTATTTCCATTGGCAAATTCCCCTTCATTAAAACCTTATAAATTTCATAAACTTTTTTTTAAGGAAATATTGACCTTAGTACCTAGTCTTTCCACAATTCTGTGAGTTACCTAAATTTCAAAATTAAAAAGGTTTCTATCAATGTGAGGCTGGATGGTATTGGCAATATTATAATGTCAGATCTGCTGTTGAACATTTGTATGAAAATTAAACACGATTTAAATTCCAGTTTCAAAGATTTATTTCTCCCTTCTACTATTATAAAAAACCACTATTAATATGCTGTGAAATGAGATATCTACAGCATCGCCAGTAAAAGCCTTTAAGTGGTAATCCTTCTGAATCCCTTCTTGTAATAGCTGAACGTTTGCTGTAAAAAACCAATGAAATTCACACATGCTGCTACGGAGTGGTGGAGCTGTTATTACAGCATTTTTTTCCCCAAACTACCTTAGGCTTTAGATGATTAGAGAATAGTCTTATGTTTTAAACTTCCTGCCAACAATGTGGCTTTTGGTTGCACTGGATTGAGGACAAATTGTAGTATAATGTATGTTGACAGTTTAATAACATGGGTTACTATCCTTGGTGTACTTTATGATGTAATACATCCTTATAGGTGTCCCCAGAGAATTGTGCTATGATTTTCAAGGCACAGAAAATTCAATAAACTAAAACAGTCTGAGTAAGATTTCTGCCTTCTGTATACTTTGGACATTTTCCTAAAAAATAAATAGGTGCTCCCCCTCTAAAATATTTTTCTGACGTGACTTCTCTGTTTTTCTTCTCAAGCTGTAGATTTTAAGATTAGAATGACACAAATCTTAATAAATTATATGTTAAAAATATAAAAGTCTCTTTCTTTATATAATAAATAATCTTTTCCAGGTCTCAAAAGTAAAGTTCCTCTTTCTATAAAAAGCTGTAATTGTGGTTTTCAAAAATCTCATTAAATATTTAGATCTTTTGAAGCACACATGTTTTCCGTTGAAATTTAAACACACTTAGGCTAATTATTTCTAATGTTTTGACCATTGTACAAATACTTACAGTATTGAATAGCTAACAACATAAAACAGAAGAGCAAATCTTATATGCAGAATTCACATAACAACTTCTGGATTTTCTTTACATCGCAGTATTTCTGGATGAAACAAAAATGGAAATACAATGTATCTTTAAAGCTATATACAACGGTATTATTAAATGAATGTGACTCTAAGTACAGATGTTACTTTATATAGCTTCATTCCCTGATTGCATGTATGCAACCACAAACACAAGAAATATTCAAGTTCTCAAACACGTTAAATCCACAGTGATGCAACAATGGACAATTGCCTGGTACTTTTGTTATTTACAGAAAAGAAAATGCCCTGTGTTACTCTAAAACAAATATTCTCCCAATAACATTAAAACAAAAAATAGACTCAGTACTTTTATCACTCACCTGTAAGGGAAAAAGGAATTGGAGGAAATGACTATAAATCACTATTTTCCTCAACTACCATCCTTTATTCAGTGTTCTCTTTTTAAAAAACTAGAAAATATGGGAATACATGAAAGCAAGTTTCTTGCCCTAAAGGTAATATGGTAATATTTCATGAAGCACTCCCCATGTTGCAGATACTGGGTAAAATATTTGACATATGTTATTTCCTTTACTGCTTCAAGCAACCCTAGAGGATAGGTTCCTTATTATCATCACCATTTTATAGATGTGGAAAGAGGGACCAAAAAGATCAGCAGTTCACCTATGACCTTAAAGCAAATAGATGGAGGACTTAGAATTCCTACTGAGGCATTCAGAATTCAAACCTTGGAACATATTGCCTTTCTCACTGACTGAGCAAATAATTTTGATTTTTTTTAATGCATATGTGACTATTTTAATAAAAAATAATACAAGCCAATATAAAGACTACAAGACGAACGCAGATTTTGTTTATTGTTTAACAACTAAGAAATGCAATCCTTCGGGAAATCTGTTCTGAAATTCCTTCATTTCAGACACTCACCCAGGATGGGGCAGCTTCTCTTTCCCCGACAACAGGACTGCTCCTGAAAATCTTATACTACTTAAATTAGCTCATTGTTAGCATTATTATTCCATTTTCTAGTGGCACCTCAGAGTCTGCATGTTCTGTCTATGTGTTTAAAGCAAACAAATGCAAAATAATCCCCCAAGGTTTTGTGATTTGTATTCCAAGGTTCTGTGAAGCCCCTGAAAGCTGAGAGAGGTGATCTGAAAAACAAATCAGAGTAGTGAGTGAGAGGCTCAAACCAGGGAAGGAAAAAAAAGTAATACCCCTGAATTTTAGCCCACATTGAACCTTTTGGTTCCACGGTTTTTGTTGTTTTTTCTAATTTTTTGGCCCAGAGCTTGTGTGCTTTCTTCCTCCCAGGGGTTCCACCAAGCAGGCCTTGTTGGAAGAGGTCCCAGTAGAGAGCAGAGGTCTGAGGATTATAGAAGTGGTTTTCTTTTTAATCACTTATAAAAACAGAGACAAGGCCAATCACCAGCCATGTGACTGGCTCCAAGTCACTAGGCCTCCACATTCCCTGAAAAAAGCCAGAATAAGCGCTTTCCCAACAGTGTTGTATTTTGAGCTGCCCTCCGCTTTGAGAATCATATTGCTCCAGGAAGGGGAGGAACACAGAGAAAAGAAATTACTTGAACCTATTAGTAAAATGGAGAAAGTAGCTAAACTATCGTGCTAAAGCACAAAGTGTATGCCTATGTGACTCTACTGCTTTCCAGAGCTTTGAAAATTTATTCTTGCTTTATTTCTCAGTTGATGAAACTTAACACAACCTGTATTCCTTCTTCTCATAGCCTTCTGATTTTTCTTCCATGGGGTTTGCAATCAGAAAGTACTCCTTAAAAGCTAAATTAAGAACAGAAGATGAAGATAGATTGCACTGGTCCTTACTAAAATGTAATTAACTAGCATTAAAATAAACACTCCCCAGGCAACTGCAGGGAAAGGAGAAATGCTCTGAAAGACGAGTCACTACCTCAACCCTCTAGTGGCAGAGCATTCTCTGTCCCCACTCTCCAAGACCAACAAAATCCCTGATGAAGAGCACAAAGGATTAATTTCATTTTATTATGTATTTGTCATTGTCAATACTTTAACCCAGGTGACAATATTCTTTCCCACCCACTTCAACCATCCCACCCTGACTTTTAAAAAGAAAACAATTGGTAAACTCAAACCAAATGTTTTCCTTTTTTTCCCCCTCTCTCAGAAACATCAGCAGACTTAGTCAAGCACAGGCAAAGTGCCAGCTGCAGCAAGATTATACTAACCCCAAATGTGGGAGTTGGCTGTGTTCCTCTGAGGCTTGCACAGAATGGTATTAAAAGTAATGAACACACAGAGAGACCCTGCAGGGCATGACGTGGTTTGCATTTACGCCTCATTGGAACACCGTAGGTCTTAGGGAGTCTTCCAAATCTACATGTGCATTAAGTTTCCTGGCTTTGCACATGTACTGACTCACTTCTCAACATATTTGGGCTTCTTTCCCTTTAATGGCCCGATCTCCATGCTCCAAACCTGTGTCTGTCCCCTCTCCCTCCCACCTCTCCCCGAAACTAAACTCTAACCAATTTGATGAAGCTCTCCAGTCCCTTTTCTGGAGGGACTGGAGATTTCTGTCTTCTTGGAGCAGATGACGGCAAGAATCACATCCTGAGGTGATGCAGACAACTTGAGAAATTTCTAATTCCATTTTCTACCCAAATTATAGTAATAGCATCTAGGATTTAAACTAAAAGTTTACTAATGAATGTATAAAATGCAACTTAATACTACAAATAATAAGCATCCAATAATTTGGTCAGAATACTCACAGTCCTTAAGAACACTGAAGAACTGTTGCACATAGAATTTTATGTACAAAACTATATGTACAAGCTAGGGAAATTAATTCAAAACTAGAGAGAATCAACATTCCATCCAATATTTACGATTCATTGAGACTTAGGATGTCTGTTCAGTAAGAAAGTTGGTGTGACTGTTTACTTTATGAAGAAAAGAAACAAGATTAAAATAATATTGTAGCACCTTGCTTGTACTGTTTCATCTAGTGATGTTTCATTTGTACTTCCAGTTCTGCCGGAGGCCCAGGAATCACATTATTTTAAATAGCTTGTAAAATAACAAGACAACAATGACAATAAAATTCCAGAGAGCACCATGACACAACCTTCTCAGGTAGGTAATAATCAACTGAGTGGACCTTCTGAATAAAACTGGAATCTATGCGCATCTACCAAAGCTTTGGCCCACGGCTGAATGATTTGCAAGTGAAATAAAATATGTTACTGGAAGAAAAGAAGTCACTAGAAAATTTGTGGTCATTACATGGTTAATATTAATCAGCTAATAATGAGATTACTTCTACTAAGGTAAGGCCAAGCTGTAAAACTATGAGGATTTCTTTGCACGTAAGAGCAATGCACAAAATAAGGAACGGATTAGATTACAATTATAAGAGCCATTGCAAAACCCTAAATATATCATTGGCAGGGTTCCTCCAGGTTGAAAGTGCTAATCTCCAGTACACATCAGCTCTGGCTTGCCTTGTCTTGTTAGGTAAACAAAATGTGTCTTGCCTGTCATTGCCATAAAATATTAATGCACTGGAAGTCTCTAAACCTTGCTAAGCATAAGGCCTATTATCACACTTAAGAGCAAAGCAATCTAATAAATCGCTGGCTGTATAAAAACTAAGTCAGCTGGCAGAGACAGTAATCTCCCTAAGGGATAGTAAGAGCCTCATCTTCAACTACAGCAGCTGCAGTTCCAGAGAAATTATGTTTCTTCTGCTCCGTAAAAATACATTTGTGCTGAATTCTGTTATTTAAACTCTAATGGAATCATTAGGAATATCCATACATTATGAGTAATAGAAAATTAACTAAGAAAATCATCTACACTGCTGTCATATAATAGGCATGGTATTTTTATTGGGCTTGAATTTTAGAGGGCTAAATCAGATGTAAAATCAAGCTGCTTATTTCTAACACCCATTTTGAAAGAGTATGAACCCTCAAGTCATACATAAATAATCATGTGTAAACACTGAGCACTGGGCCAACATCCCTAATTGAAAGCAACTTACTTGTTCTGCCCTAGTATGAAGTCCTTCCGGCAGTATGTAAACATAAATATAATATTGTTGCTATATACCTTAAAAACAGCTGTGAAGTTGCTGTTATGTCGCTGTATTATTCTCCACCTAACCAATCTCCAAAAACCGTAAGAAAGATATATTTGGGGAGAGATTATACCTTTACTTCCTCCCCCACCACACACAACCCCACACACTGAATTAGTTAAATCAGTATGTTTCCAGGAATAGAGAAGAGATAAGCAGATAGATTTTTTAAATAGTATTGACTAGCAATAAGAAGGGCTTACATATATATTACTTCATTTTAGCTTCAAAATAACCCAGGAACTTTAGCCCGGTTATCACGTCCATATCAAAAGTGAGGAAATAGACAGTTTGTCCGGCGTCAACCAGTCAGCAAGAAGCACTATCAGTTCTTGAATCCTGGTCAGCTGACTTGGACCACCACCCCTCTAAAAGCAGCCCAGTTTTTTGTTGTGGTTTTGTTTTATTTTCTACTTAACAATTTCACCTTGCCAAGGATACTGCTTCAAATCCTGAAAAGCCTTTTGCATGCTAATAGGTAATCACCACCCAGGGGTGATAATTTGAGGTTATGTGATTAAAGGGTGGTGCGCACATTCAGTATGACATTCAGTAATAAAATGTTGCTGACCTACACACATGAAAAATGTGAACTGAAAAACCCCTGCCATATTTAGAATATTGGATGAAAATATATTTAAATCAAAAAGGGAATACTACCTTTTTTTTATGGCATAGGGATCACAGGCTTTAAACTTACACAAGCATCCCTTATATATATATATATATATATATATGATGATGGGGCTTCAATAAAAAAAATGCCATCTCCTCACCCCACTCCCCCACCCCTGTGTATTATTTATGGTGATAACATCCTCAGCTAGGCCAAAGCCAGTTTCTCTATGTAACCTGCATGTCAGAGAAACTAAAGAAAATCATTATTAGAATTAAATGTGCATTATTGCATCACTTAGGAAGAACTAAATCATAATGAATCTGAAGCACAAAGATACTCTGTCCTGTGAAAGTTAAACATTTACCTAATTACACTGATAAAAACATGAGTAGACAGCAATATTAACCTCCCTAAATTCCTAACACTTATTTGTTTCAGCACGTTATCTGTGGATAACCTGTTCTGTATGCAGCATAATGTGAGCTGCTGAAGTTACAAAGGTATTAAGATCCAATGCCTATCTTCAAGGTGTCTAAACCTTTGCAAGAAAAATTAAATTAAATTGAATTAAATAATGCACTCAGATATGTTAATAATATGGCTCTATGACACACAAGATGTGAAAAATATGTATTTCTTAATTTTCTGGAAATCAAATCTAATCTGGGCTCCAAAACTTTAGCTGCCAGTGTTGGCAAGAAAGGCATTAGCAGCTGTATTGGCTCCCCTCTCCTTTCCTTTATTTGGTCCCAGGAAAATGGCAGATCACCTGGAGCTTTAGTGCATGCTGGTCATCCCTGATGTCAGTCCCTTGTGTTGCATTATGCCAATTAAGCACTGCCCCTCAGAGCTGGGTCCCCTCTATTCCGCTCCTCTGATCTTTGTCAAAGCTTCCAGGGAACAATCAAGCACTTAGTGGCCAGTATCTAAACTCTAAATGTCTTACTTTCAGGAACTACACCCCAATGAGACTCTATTCTCTAACCCCCAAAAAAGCCTTGCAACATTACTTTCTTCCCTCTCTCCTTTCTTCCCTATTGAGAATTATTCTATAATTGGCACTAGCTGCTTATTCTCCATACAGTGTAAAAGTTCCAATATTTCCCTCTTGGTTGCCTCCTGTCACAGTTGAGTTTACTGGTAGATAGAAGTACTGAATGACTCCTAGAGGCAGACTCCAGACCTTCAAACTAGAAAATACCTGTTTCCCTGTTCTGAGCCAAGAAAAATAATAATAAAGTTGATTCACAGAAACGCAGTACCACTCTCCTCTTCCCCTAAGGATGAAGCCTGTTCTTTCATAGACAGCAGAAAACAAATAACATGGTTGATTTGGTGCCAGTTGGACTTTAAATTCTCAATATCTCACCCTGTTACACCTATAACACAGTGCTCAAAAAGTGTGCAGATGAATTGCTATCTAAATCCTTCAACTTCACCATGCCCTCTCACAATCCCATTTCCATGTTTGTTCATAACATTTTCTCTCCTGGGATGAAAATACTGTATTTTCAAGGCTCGGTTCATATGTTGACATTTCTATTAGTTATTTCCCAACTTCTTACTCTCTTCTATTCTATAGCATTTTAATATTACTACAGGAGTATATTTGAGATTATATTACAATTATCTGTTTACTTCACTGTCTCTACCCCAAATTATTATCTCCTCGAGGACATATATATTCCTAGTTTATAAATGTGTTCCCCAGTCACTAGGCAGTCTTTGGAATACCTAGGATAACAGTAACAGGATGAAGAAGAGAGGATGTTAAGGCAAAGAAATAGCCAAGATTCAGAGGGTAGATGGGCCGATGCTCCCCAAACTGACCAATCATTCAAGTAATCCAATTCAGTAGGGTGGGTGTTCTCAGCAGAACTCACTGGGCAATGGGGAAAAGTGGCATCAGGCTAATGGCAGTATTTAGATCTAAGGGATTCTCCTGGGTTGAATCTGGATACCAGCTGGTGTCTTCAAGTACAAGGACTGATGAGTGTTGGAGGCATTTAGTATTCCAGCCAGGTAAACTAGAACAGAGAGGAGTCAAGGAAAGAGCTTAGCCCTACAACCAAAAGAGTTTTTCCTTTGTATTCCTTTATAATACTAATCATCAGTAATAGTGGTAATAGTTAGCAGTAATTTTTATTAGTAGTAATATCATCAATAATAGTAAAGAACGCTAACTCCCAAAGTTCCAAGTATACATTCCCTCATATCCTACAAACCAGAACTAGTGAAATAAAATATTGCATTCAAATAAGTTAACAGTGGGGATGAAATGCTCAGGGACAAAGAGACGCAGAATTATTATATTGCTTAATTTTCCTTAAAAAAGCCTAATGGGAATGGTAGTTACCAGTAATCAAATGACTCTGTGATGGGTTGTTTTTAGATTCAGAAATATTAAACATCAAAATATATGAAGTTTGAGAGTTGAGGAATAGGAACAAAAATGACTGCACACAAATATGGATGAAAAAAAGCCAGAATAAGACAAAATAAAATAAAATGATCATGAAGAAAAAATAGATACATACTCGATATATATAAAATCATCATGATCTATCTCCATATAATAGAGCAGCTGAAAATATTATATAAAAACTATTGACAGAGCTACAGGGGAAATGGATAAATTAACAATCATAGTTAAAGATTATTAAATAATAGCTATGATAAGTCAAACAGACCAAGAAAAAGTAAATACATTTCTTACAGTTTAAAATAGAGCTCTAATAAACTTTATATTGACAGAGACTGTATGTTGGCTTCAAGCAAAATTAGAAAATTTAGAAAAATTAACCTTGTCCAAGGCCACAAAGTCTCAATAAATTCCTAGGAATCAATGTTGTATAAACTTTATCTATAAAGCAACAAAACTATAGATCAATGATAAAGCCATTGCTAAAAAATATAATGAGGTCTAGAAGAAAATACTTGTAACACTGAGATCCACAAAGAAACTTATAAAATTCTGAGCAGAAAGGTAGTAATAATGCTATATTTCAAAATGTGATCAACTGTATGAAACAGATCTTTAAGCTTTGCTGGGGTTTTAACTGACCATCAACTCAATATTGACCAACAAGCCAAAAAAAGCAAACATTGAACAAACGGCAAATGTAACTTGACACCTTTTTTATTGCAAGTACAATATTCAAACCAATGAAGGTCAGACTTCATCCTAAAAATTGTATCCTGTCATAGATGCCAATCTAAGGAGAACTATGAGGAAAAATAGCAGGGGAAAAGGCACCAGGGTAGAAAGTTACTTCGGTTCAACATGGGTATTCAGATGGTTGGGGGTTTGGGACAGAGAAGGAACCACAAGCCCACTAAATCCTCAAATCTATGAAAAGTTGCCATCTGCGTGGTAGGGAAGGTAGATGGATGGTCCATGTTACTCAAAAGATTAAAAGTGAGACCGACATCTGGGAATTCTCATAGGTACAAACTGGAAGAAGATAAAAAATAAATCCCTAATGGTAACAACTGGTTAAACACAATTGTTCAAGAATAATGATCAACTTATGACAAGGGGTATTCAAGCAGAGGCAGCCTTCTGATGCAGTAGAAGGAACACCTGCCAAGAATGAGTCATAGTAGAACAGCACTGAGGACTCAAAAGTTCTGAAGTTCTCTGTCTCAAGAATAAAAATACCAACTCTTTGAAAAAGAATGAATTCTCTGACTGATATGTTTGTGACTGTGTCTATAGAAAAGTGGTGATTTCCAGTGCATTTAACATTTTCATGCTTTTGGTCAAAGTTGTGTGAGTAGGCAGCCTTAATGATAGAAACTAATTTTGCCCATAATTTTATTTTTTAGCTCTGATTTACCTTCTCTGTACTACAAACGGGGTGCTAAGAACTTGCGTGTTTAAAGTTCTATAGAGTTCACCTTACCCTGTTTTGACTAATAGTATAACACTAGAAAAAAACATGTTTCCATAGTACTTAAAGACTGTGAATTCTTGTTTCTATTATAAGCATTGATTACTTATTAGAAAACGTTCAGGAGAGGAGGTTTTTCAGTTTGCAAAGACAAGGTCAGGTGTCTTTTAGTAAAAGTCTTCAATAAAAAGACTTTGAGCAGCAAGAGATGAGGAATCCCTCCCGGAAAAATAGAGAAATCACAGCATGATCCATGTCGAATGGCCATACGGAAGACAGTATTTTCTTTCATCTGTGAATGAGCTCATCCATTCATGTACTAGGCAAGTGACACAGTGTGTAACTGAGGGACATGGGCACTGCAGCCAGCCTGCGCAGGTTCAACTCCTGTCTCTGCCACGCGACAGGTATGGGACTTGCAGCCAGTTTCTTGATATTCCTGCGCCATAGTTCCTTAGTTTGTAAAGGATGATAATGATATCTATTTCCTAGGTTGTTGTGAGTATTAAATGATGATAGAGAGTGAGTGAGTGGAGGGAGAGAGAGAGAGAGAGAAAGACATTACAATATATGTACAGACATATGGTGCTAGGACAAATACTGATGTATATGCTGTCTGAGTTTTAGCTGTTATTACCATTGTTCCAGATTTTGGGCTGGGTGCCTAAAACACAATAGTGGGTGAATGAAAGGTAGTTTCAGATCATATCATTCCAAGTATGAAAAACCAAATTTCAGAATTCTACTGAATCCTAAAAATACAGGGAAGCTGTTGAAAGATTTGAAGCAGGCAGGCCACACGGTTGGCTTTGCTTGTTTTAAAGATTATTTTGGCTGTAGTGAGGAGGATGGATTCATCTGGGAAGAGGGGAAGTTTTAGAAGAATGAACACAGAGAGACAAATGAATGTTAGTAGATGGCAAAAGCTGTTGCAAAGGAAGGATGACATTTTATACTTTTCTTTACTGAAAATGTGTGGGTGTGGGGAGGATCTGTCTGTCTGTTTGTTGGGGGAGGTGAAGTGGTGTGGTGTATACTGTGACTACATTATTTGTGGTACCAACTCTGCATTTAGAGTTGGAGTAGGTAACCCGCGAAGTATCTAAACGTTTGCAAGATTCAATTTCCTCTTTCTGTAAAATACGGATGCACAGCAGTTTTGTGAGAACTAAATAAGAAACTGTGCGTGAAAGGACTTCCTAACCATAAAGTACAGAATAAATGTTCTAGTTGTCGTAACAATGTGGTGGAAGTCCAGGGTAGGGGGAATTAAAATTCACTAGGATGTTTACTCTACCGAAGGAGAAATGTGAAGATGGAAATGCGATATCACAAGGCAAGAAAAAGTGTGATTAATATCTGTGGCTACAAATCCAGTTTTTCATGTAAGAATGTCCTTCATCTGGAATATTTCAAGGGTCCCCGTCTCCAACCAACTTCTCTATGCAGCCAGCTCACTCCCTCAGGATTCTTTCACATTCTGACCCCTCACCCGCACCCCTGCCGACACTAAGCCAGCTTTTTAGCTTCCCCCCTACCTCCATGTCCTCACATCCCTCTTTAACCCCACTTAAATTCCACATTCAATCAATGTAATAATACTTGCACACATGCCTAATCGACACACACACACACACACACACACACACACACACACACACACACCCTTCATCACACTTCCCTGGAAAAATACCAAACCTTCTTAAATTCAACTACCCCCATGGGTTGCCCTTGCTCCTGCAAACTGAGTACGTGGAGAAAGATAAGACCAGATTGACTGGACTCATTTTGTGATCCTGACCATGAATTACAGTCCTATGTCATTTCCCCAGTCTATTCCTCCTCCCATTCTTCTCTCTCGAGCAGATCCTCCAAATTCCAACATGTCCTCTCTCATCCCTATCCACAGCTTCCTTCCCACTTCACTGAGGAGATGGGAAAAAATCAACAGGTAATTTTTCACAAACTCTAGGACACCACCTGTTATCTACATATACCTGTACACATTCCTTCAGCCTTCCTTCTTGTTGCTACAGATGAATACTCTGTCCACATTAAAGCCAGTTTCTCCATTTGTGCTCTGGATCCCAATCCTTCTGATGACTTCAACACACTGCACATTGTTCCTTCATTATCCTGTCTTCCTCCTCCTCTGTCATGACTTTTCCGTACTCTACCAGATCATCACAATCAACATGCAGTCATTCTAAGGTCTCTCAACTACACATTGTTCTCCAGACCCCATCCTATTTCTCTGCTCCCCCGTATGAAGACATTGTTTGGGTATTTGTTTCTCTCTCTCTCTCTCTCACACACACACACACACACATCAATTTTCCTATCAGTGTACAAGCATCCTATTATTTCTTCCACTACTAACAGAAAAAAGAAAATTCCTATAATCCCACAATCCTTCCAGCTAATGTTGTTTCATTCATTCTCCTGACAGAAAACTCCTAGGAATAGTGTTTAATATAATGCCTCCAATTTCTCTCTTCCTTCTTTTCCTGAGAACCTGTAGACTTCTACTTCTCAGCATCTACTTTTCAATGAAAATGTTCTTATCCAGTTCATCAAGGCTGTGTATTTTGCTTAATCCAAGAGTTAATTCTCATATGATTTAACCACATCAGCAGCATTACACACTTTTATATTTAGCAATTTCCCAACCCAGGAAATTTGGGCTGGGTCCTTGTTTGAGTCCTCTTTCTCTTATGGCCACCGGGTCATACTGACCCCTGTATGAAACAACTCCCTTCTGACACACACACACACACACACACAGACAGGCACATGAATCCACACAGTGTGCATACACAGACTCATAAGGGAAGTCCTATTTCCCTCATCCTACTTCATATTTTTTCCCATAGCATTTTTCACTATTTGACAGATTATACATTTACTCATTTGTTTATGTTCCATCTCCTACCTTTCAAACATAAGTTACACAAGGACAGGGACCTCAGAGTATTCGCCATTAAATCCCTAGAGCGTTCAACAGTGTACAACATTTGGTAGGTGTTCAACAAGTTGTATTTGAATGAATAAATAAGTAAATAGAGTGAAATCAATATTTAAATTCAGGAAATTTCCCAGAAGATAAAAATAGTTGTTTAATTAGCAATGACAAGTCAAACATGTAACCAAGCTATGATATAAATATTCTACACATGTATTTATACATTATTCAGTAGTATTTATAACTTGTTGTTCCCAAAAATGACTTAAGGCAGCTGATATGTATATAGAATTGCTATTTATAAACTAAGTAAGAATATTCTGTCTATTATGAAGGAAAGAAATGCCTAACTTCTTTCACAAAATATGAGTAAACCTTTGAAAAGTAAAGAAAGGGAGCAGACTAATAAGGCTTTATTCAAACAATGACTAATTAGTAATTTGTACAATTTTTTTCTTACATAGTTGAAAAAGCAAATAAATGGGCAGTGCCAAGATTGGAGGATATTCAAGTTAATAGAAACCAGGATGAATTTTGAGAAAAGATGCCAAATTAGCCTCTACTCTCTTCTTTGATATGCCTATGCTTGTTTCCAGTTTTACTAGCTCAAAAGACAATTTCACATACACCAACTGCATTATTGAAATTTGAAGATTATGGAAAAAAATCATAAAAAAAATTTTTTTACTGTTACTATTTTGGCATAAAATAGACGTTTCCCCCAATTCTAGAATGTTTAAATTAGTCAAGACATTTTAAATCACTCTACCTACATTTATTTGTCTAATACAGGTTTTTAACAAAATAAACAGACATATCTTTTAATTTCTGGTAAGAAAGTAATTTTCATGAAGAGATTGGCTAGAGCCTAGAACACCCTTTCCATAGAAGTAGAGAAGGCTTTGAGGCCATTAAAATAAAACCATAGAAAACAGTGCGAAATGTTCTATAGTATCAAGAAAATATGTTGCCCGAGGTCCCTTAAGGCTGCCGCCAAGAGCTGAATAGGCCTTTTCAATCTCCAGCCACTATGATTCTAGGTAACTATTCTGAGAATAGGTTAAAGCAGTGGTTATTTTTCTATCCATGTTGAGCTCTTATTGGCCTCTTGAGGCAACAGGGATTTTGCAGAAAGTGTGAGTTCTCTAAGTGTTACTGAAATGACCTTGTTTAATTTCCTTTTTAAAAAGGCAATCTAATAATACCTCCATCTTCTAATATTAACTACACTGCAAAGCTAGTACATGTTAGAAGAATTTTCCTTTGCTTGGATGGCAAAATCCTTCAGTGTCCTTGTCTCTCTCTTCCTAATGTGCCACCCCCTTTTTAAACTCTTATGTTTGCTCTTTAATATTTGAATTCACGTTTGATTCCAGTCATCCTGATACAAAGCTGCACAGTGAAGTTTAAAGATTCAAAAGGGAGAGAAGATAAGGCTGCCCCCCTACCATGAGTAAGTCCGCCAAACTGTAAATCTACCTTGCATTTAATTAATCAACTAGACGGTGCAAAAATAAGGTCTTCAGAGTGTTGTGCTATCATGAGTGATTGAGTTGGTCCGTAGTAACAAGCTTTTCTACAGCTAAGCCAAAAGGTAAAGGGTGCACAGGACTTCAAGGCAAGCATGTTTTTAAACAGCTGCAAAACCAAAAGAATAACAGGACCTCTTTTCAGATGAATGCCCCTGTTTCAGAGCCTTAAATTGAAGTGGGTGAGTTTTGTAGAAAACACTGTGTCGCCTCAAGCAAACTAACAAGTATTTACATCAGCAGTGGGGGTGGGAAGCCTCCCTCCACATGCCAGCTTCTACCACATCCACAGTATCATTAACTCAAGTTTGTATAACGAACAGCAAAGGCGATCACACTTGGGAGATGAATCATCAGTTCCCAATTAGAACAGTCAAATATGACTGTTTTCTTTCTGAATTGGTGTGGAAGGCAAATGGAAAAGTGACACATAGACTTTGTTCTCTCTCAGAGCTGGGAGGGGAAATCATGTGGGGAGATTCCAGAGGAACGTGTACTCGGCTTGCCAGCAAAACTGCTCGCACCCCCACAGAGGCCACAAAGCCCTGCAGCTGTGATTTCAGAAACACTCAAGTGTATAAACCAAGTAATTGCACACCTAACTCTCCACTGGAGCCTGTGTGCCTGGGTTTTTTGCAGGTGCCCGGGGCACTTGCTATATTTGGCTTTGAAAACAAGATTCAGTTTAATTGACAGGATATTATCAAATTCAAGCTGAATTCTATGGACAAATAGCAAAATATGAGAGTGGTATATGGAATCAAGTGGCACATATAGATGTTCTAAATGTGCATTCTGCAAGGTCCTTGCAGCTGACTGAATTCTAAACAACAGAAAGCGGTAAAATTAAAATTAAGATGTCAATTTAGTTCTAATTCATGTATGTCCAGATCATTCAATGAAGCAACATCATTTTGAAATATTCTTGCCATTTTCAGAAAGAGAGAGAGGGAGAAAAATTGAGCAAGCATTATTTCGTTTTCTATAATGCTGTTTTAAAAGGGGACGTGGGGGTGTTTGGGGTCTGTTGGCCAGAAAAGCAAGCAGATTCATGTTTCCATGTTCCAACTGGCAGAAGCCCTGGCAGACAACCATGAAGCAGGCTGCTGGCTGCCCAGGAAAGCAGCATTCATCACAGCAAGGAATCTGCCTGCAGGCTAAGCTTGTGCTTTCATTTTCCTAGGAGAAATTCAGGTCTATGGGACTTCAGAACAGGTGTAGTCACTACGAGTCTCCCACAAATTCTTTACACATTCCAGTAAAGTCAGGTTAATGTAGAATCAGTCCATCCAAAAATTCTGTTGCAATTCAACAGAACACATTTCTACAATGTTCATTTGAGAGAAAGAAAAACATGGCATTTCATTTCAAGAAGATATTTAAACCACCAACCTTTCATCTACCCCACCACACAAAAGAATTTATAGATTGGGGTTTTTTTAAGTACACATGCACACACACACACACACATATCGTACAACCAGCCAATACCTAGTGGAATGATGCCAAAACTCAACCAGCAAATAACAAGATGCTGCAAGCAGTGTCTCCGGTCCCTTGCCCATTTCTAAAGCAGTTACAGTTAATACCACCACACAGTAGGGAATTCATGGAGGCTCTACATGGACTATGAGAAATTCAATCTCATCATTCTTCGCATCTGGTTCATATTTTACTACTTAAAATAAAGAAATGGAATTAGAGGTCCTCCACAAGCAAAATGATAATATGGTAACTATAGGCAAGATCAGTCATATACTAAAATGTCCCATAAAGATGGTCTTTCTTAGGACAAAGTCAGTAGTCAGCCAGAGGAAAGAAAAAAGAACTTTGTGCAAGATTGCCCCAAAAATGTTGTATAAAATCCCCTGGTCCATGTGGGCAAAATTTCCAGTAAGTCTTGTTTTCACAAAGTGATTATGAAGAAACCCATTTATGTGCATGTAACATTAGCCAAAAATAACATTTCAATGTGACAGCAACAAAATTTAACCCTTCTGTTTTTAATGACTTACAGATTTTTTTTTATTAAAAACATTATCAGAGGTCTGGTTTTGAGACTTTTGGGACTGACATGCTCCTTCTACTTTGTTATCAGGGAACTTGAACATGTATAAGGTGTTTATAGCCTATTAAAGGACCATTAGGCCATAAAAATAATCTGCCCATAAAAATGGTGAGGGAAGGTGAGGTGTACAATGTATAAACTACAATCTGATCACTGTATGAAAGCCTAGTAGGAAAAGCTATCGATTTCTTGTCCATTGAACAAACATCGTAAATTGCAGACGAATTAATAGGTAAAAAAATAAACTTGAATCTAACACAAAGGAAAGAGGGAAAGCAATATAAGAAAAAGAATGCTAACAACCTATCAGGATTTGAAATCATGTCTAGGTGTATCGTGTAGAGGAGGCACAAGGGGTGGCTTATCATCACCAAACTCCTTATCTTGACACTACTACTTTCATAAGGTTATCTTTTAAATAGCATAAGGATTCATTTATCTGATTTTTCAAACTCTAACAAGGTATTTAGCATTTGTACACCACAAAATATAATGTCTGATATCGCAATGTAGTTTTCGAGCAGCCCGGAGAAGATGGTATGGGGACAACATGGTGCTCCCCTGGAAATAAGACAGAGGGCAGGACATGGAGAGCTCAGCTTGGGTGGAGATTAAGTACCAGCCCTAACTACCTGTGTGATATTGGGAAAGATTCTTACCTTCCTCACTTCCAAGTCCCTATATCTTTAGGGTGTGAGATATCATTAAATGATCAAAGTATAAGACTTAAATGAAATAATGCATCTAAAGAACTTTGCCTAACACAAAGAAAGCAGTGGACATAGTCTATCAGTTTTTATTTTTACTACTGCCTGGGTCCTGAAACCAATCTGATCTAGGGAAAATCCCTTAACCTCACTGGCCTGTTTCTTCTGTAATGAGGGGATGGGACTATGGTCCTTCTCAGTCTTAACCACCTCTGACTGTATGAAATCCTGTGCCCTAAATCGAATCAGACTTTGAAGTTCTTGATGATCCAATCTCCTGGCCTCCCACAGTCCAGGAAGACTTCTTGGCATCTTCTCTGTATGGTGATAACAGATCCAGTCCCAGGAATGCCTGTATGTTGGCCTATTCAATGTTCAAATACAAAACATCTCCCAAAGTAGTAATTCTCACCTTTGGGGTACAGACATTGGTGTATTATTAAAGATAAGAGGAATATAACAAGTTTTAGGCACCAGTAGTTAAATGAAAGTAATCATTATAGTTAAGTAATTGTAAGTAATTGTTAATAATAACTGTACTATATAATAATACAACTAGAATGTTATATAATGCTATTATAAATTAGCTTAGTAATCATTACGTACTATAGATTTAGACCTTGAAACTGACTTGCTTTTAAAAAATATATTAGAGTAGAACCCAGGCTACTCCGAGAATAATGGCACTTCATTTAATTTGGATTCCCAAAACCTTTCTCATGAGAATCTTGGAAATAACGTGAATATTTCACTCATTTTAATGTATGTTTCATGGCAAGGAAACAATTAAGGACTAGCTCCCAAAAGGAAACTAATGACATTATTTTAATTATTTTAAAGGGCAAGTGAGTCAATGAGGAGATCTACTAAAATATTGATACAGTCCATACAATATGATTGAAAGTCAAATGAAAATGCTTGTTGGTTAAACTGGACTTACAGAGATAAAACAGAGATACATTCTTACTTCCCCCAATATCTCTGCATTCCATGTCCACTAAAATATTCTATTTAATATATTTTACCAATTTTATATTCTAAGATACTTCTTTAAAGGCCATGTTTTTTTTAAATAGGCTTTTCGAACACTTTTATTCTCAAGCTATTTTTCCTGCAAATAATTCAAAGGAGTTCCCTAAGTCGAACATATAAAATTATTACCTACCAGAAAATGGCAACAAGGGAAAAAGAAAAGAACTCATGCATGCCCTACACAGTGAGATAAATTCAGAGATAAGTTTCCTAATCTCATTATTAATTTGCTTTACTCATATTATTCTTTTGATTATCTAGGCCAGTTCTCTGATAAGGCCTGGAAACAGCCATCATAATTACAGTGGGACTCGTTAGAAATGCAAAGGATTGTGAGGCCCAGTAATCTGGGTTTGAACAAGTCCTCCAAGTGATTTGGATACATGCTGGGTTGAAAGCCCCTGATAAACACCAAAAATTAAATCATACTATTTTTAAATGTTGAACAGAGAGGCAAAAACAATTTTGTATCCTAATCATTTTGTCTATATTGTAAGAAGTTATATGCTACTTATATGTCCCCCATAATAATAGCATCATACTGAAAGATCCCATCTGAGTTTGAGAAGCTATGTTGTGCATTGCATATAAAATGCAAAGTGCATTGCCAATGTCCCCATGCTCAATTTACAGCCACATGCTCATACTCAACAGCTTTTAGGGAAACACTCTCACCACAGCACCCTCATCATAGAAGTCCAAATCATCCGTATCATTCCTCTCTTCACTTGCTTCCAACTTCAGAATTTGTTCTACTCTTCAGATAGGTTTTGGAATGTGTGGTAATCAGGGTAAACAATAATGGGATCAACACCATTCTGATATTTTTGGATGTGTTTAAGTGAAAAAGCTATTCACTGAGTGATTTCTGAATCATCCATGTGACCACGCATCACTGCTAACACAGACAGTCGATACAGAGGTTAAATATTTTGTGGAATCAAGAAGAGAAGAGGGAAATACCAATATGATTAAAAAGTCTGGTAGCTTAAGTTCTAGTTTAGGAGTAAACTGCATAAATACATTATGGCATATTCATATGGAATACTAAGGCAATGGGAATAAATTAACTTCAGCTACATACAACAACATGAATGAATCCCATCCACACAAAGTTGAATAAAAGGAGCTAGAAACGAAAAAGTATATACTGTATGATTCTGTTTATGTAAAGCTCAAGAGCAGCAAATTATGCTATAGTGTAGCAGTTAAGGTAGTGGTTACACTTACAGGAAAAGAGGTGAAGGTTGTGGGGGTGGATAGTAGCTGCAAGGGGACACAGAGGAGCTTCTGCGCTTTTGGTTAAACTCTATTCTTTCATCATGTTACACGTGAGTGTTTACTTTGTGAAAAGTCATTGAGTGGTCGCTTCATGATTTGTGCTCCTTTCTGTACATAGTTTATAAATCAGTTAAAAGTTTATATTTAAATACACTTTAAGCAGGTCAAAAATGTTTGAACCTTGCAACAACATGGATGGAGCTAGAGGGTATTATGCTCAGTGAAATAAGTCAAGCTGAAAAAGACAAGTACCAAATGATTTCGCTCATATGTGGAGTATAAGAACTAAGAAAAAAAAAACTGAAGGAACAAAACAGCAGGAGACTCACAGAACCCAAGAACGGACTAATAGTTACCAAAGGGAAAGGGACTGGGGAGGATGGGTGGGAAGGGAGGGGCAAGGGGAAAGAAGGGACATTACGATTAGCAGATGTAATGTTCGGGGGGCACGGGGAGGGCTGTACAACCCAGAGAGGACAAGTAGTGACTCTATGGCATCTCACTACGCTGATGGACAGTGACTGCAATGGGGTTGGGCGGGGGGGGGAACCTGATGAAGGGGGTAGTGTAATCACCATAATATTACTCATTTAATTGTAGATTAATGATATCAAAATAAACTTAAAAAAATGTTTGAACCTCAAAACATAGATAAGGGCTAATATCCCTAATAAAGAAAGAATTGCAATAATAGACAATCCTAATGAGAAAAGCAAAGGATATTTATTCAGAGTCTGCTCTAGTAAAGGAGTCAGCCACCATCATTTCTGTCTTGGCAGAGACTCTATGGCAGACAAAGGAGTGGGAAAGCTTTGTAGTGGAGAGAAGGAAATGCTTCCAGAATGTACTGAGGAGGCGCTGTAAGGGGAAGCTGTGGGCGGGCTAAGTAGATTTGGCGTATCTTATGTGATTGGTTAAGGGTACATTTTTGGCTTCCTCTGGTTGGTCCTAAGTTGGAAGCAGGGGCACAAGTTAGGGAAGCTGTCAATTCTTAATCAAGTCTTAGCCATTGGGGGCAACTTATCACGGGGATTATGCTGGCTTCCTGTCTAGTTGCTGCAGACTGTGAATGAGAGTCTTCATTTTGTATGTATGGTCCAGACATAGTCTATTTGTATACTTAGTCTCTTAACTTCAATGAGAAGAAGACCAACAATCCAATCTGGAAAGGCAAAAAGCAAACAAAAAAAAGTGAACGCAGTCAACAGCAAAAGAAATTCAAATGACTTCAAAATTAACAATCACATTTGTAGTAAAAGATATATATACTACCATTTTCCTCAGTCCAGTTTGAATAACAAGCTTTTTGAAAAGTTCAGAATTTGTAAAGAGAGTCTGAAGGAAACCGTGCTCTCATAAATTGATGATAGGAATTTGAAGAACCCTTATGGAAGAAAATATAGCAGTATCTATCAATATTACAAATGCATAGACTTTTGAAGCCAAAAAGCCTACTTTTAGGAATGCTCAAGCACATGAGTGAGATGACATAAACAATGCTATTAATTGCAGTCCTTTTTACCAAACAAAAGATTGGAAACTCTCTAAATGTTCATCCATAGGAATATTGATTAAATATGGTAAACTATAATACAATTATTCAGTGGAACACTATGTAACTGTAAGAAAGAAGGAGCAGGCATTTTATTTTCTGATATAAAATAATCTCCAAGATAACTCATTAAATAAAAAACACTAGAGTATGTAAAATAGTGGGAGAGTAAATGTATATATGTACATATTGCTTGTATATGCATAAAGTATACTTGCATAATTATGCAAAAATATCACATATATGTGAGAAATTAATAAAATGAGCTACCTTGGAAATGAGAATCTCAATATCCAGTGACAGGAATGAAAGACTGCTCACAGAATACAGTTTTGTATTTTTAAATTTGGAAGCATTGAACATATAAGCTATTTAAAAAAATATTATTTTAAATTGTAAAATGGCAAATGATAAGCTAAGAGAAAATGCTACCAACATATATGACTGAATCTCTATGCATAGTATAAAATAGAGCATTTATATACCAAGAAAAAAAAACAAAAAAAGGAAATAAAAAATAGTAATAAAATATGATAGAAAACATTACATAAGTTGAAATTTAAATCACCAATAAACATATGCAAACATGCTCAACTTTGTAGTAGATGAACAAAGATGGAGCAGATTTTATTATACTATATTGTTATATTTATATTATGCTATGTTAGCGAGAGCAGACTATTACATTATATTATATTATATTATATTTTATTTTATTATATTAGCAAAAACTTTGAAAAGAAATATCATCTAGTGTTGTTAAGATTAAAGAAAAACAGGCACTCACACTTCTGACATATTTGTGAAAGGCTTAAAATATTTTTGTGAAGTAGTCTGGAAATCTCTCCTTAAATAGACATATACAATCCTTGACCCATGCATCTCATTTTGGGAAAATTACACTACAAAAATAAAAGTCAGTATGTAAAGCTGTCTGTGTGAAGGTATTTATGGCAACATGGCTTGTAGAGGCAAAACTATATATACCAAAGCAAAATTTGAAAGCAATCTGAAAATCTAACAGTAGGGAAATGGTGAAATAAGTTATGGGACAGTCATATCATAGAATATGATTCAGCTTTCAGGAAGAATGGATAAGTCTTAGTAATACTGTTAAGTGAAAAAAAGAAATTTATAAAATAATATGTCTAGTGTACCTCCATTTTTTAAATGAAATTTTAAAATATATGAATATGTAATATATATACATATATATATATATATCAC
>JAVSCE010018687.1:0-45691 GCA_032199065.1 Smutsia gigantea | reverse complement strand
CTCATTTACTGAGTTCCTACTATGTAAGTTCTCTGCTAACATCTATCAGGCTCTCAAAACACATTAAATTTTAATTAAAAAAAACTAATTTGTGCCTGGCATTAAAGATCTAAAACAAAACACAGTAGTAGTATTGAAAGCATACGTTTTTTTGGTAAAGATGGAATCAAACTTCTGGCTGTCTCTCTGTCTCTCTCTCCCCCTCTTCTACGTTTTATTCTATTCATTGTAAAACTTAGGTACTATTTTTTGCATCAATGTATATGATGGACAGTCTTCAGATTTTAAGAAGCAATCATTGATGCTTGGAAATAATTGAAAAAATTAATCAGAGGCAAACTCAAATATATTTGGTTCTAATTCATATGATTTTTCTTAACAGATGCAGTGACATGAGTCCTGATGAAAACATTAACTGTGCACTCAGCCCTTCTGAATACTGAAGGGAGGTAAGAAATTTGAAACATGCTTATCAGTACAAGTAATCAAAGGGATCATAGTCATTGTACAAAGGGCAGGGGATAAAACTGGTGATAAGACTGGTGTAGGCTCAGCCCCTTGTTCCATCTAAGCCATGCTGTGCCTGAGATTTATGGGTATATATATATTAGTTTTATCATCATCAAGATAATATCACCTCCTTTGCATCAATACATGTATTATAAGATGATGATGATAGACCTCATTTACATACCTCCATATTCTGTTTGTTTTCTTTGTATTTGTAAATAGAACGTGAAATACGGGTTTTACACCTAGTGTTTCCGTTATGGTTTGTATTGGGTCATAAGTAAAGTACTTATTAATCTGAGGAGGGAAAGCAGTTCTCTCCTCATGCAGATAATAACAAAGTGTGACTTGGACATCCTGAACAAAAGTATATATGCCACCGGGATCCCTATTCTTCCCTAGACCTAAAGAGAATAGAAAAAGGTGAGTGAATTGCGGGGGAGAAAAAAAAAAGAAAGAAAAGAAAAGCATTCCCACAGAATTAGGGGAAAATAATTCCACATGAAAATATGTTATCAATTAGTTTTTTTTCTCTATAAGTTAAATTAAGGGTGTTTTATGTAACTTAAGTGAGTTAGTAGAAGATAAAAAGCTCTGTTTACTCTATATAAAGACCCTACACAGCTAAAGCAACTGAGAAGGAAAACAGCTGGAGGCATCACACTTCCCAATTTTAAACTCTACTACAAAGGTATAGTAATCAAAGAAATTTGGTAGTGGCATAAAAACAGATACATAGACCAATAGAACAGAACTGAGAGCTCAGAAATAAACCTTACAAATATAGTCAACTAATATTTGACAAAGGAGGCAAGAATACCCAGTAAGAATAGGATAGCCTCTTCAACAATTGTTGCTGGGAAAACTACATAATCACATGCAGACATGCAGAAGAATTAAATGGGACTCCCACCTCACACCACTAACAAAAATCAACTCAAAAGTGGATTAAAGACTTAAACATAAGACATGAAACCATAAAAACCCTGGAAGAGAACACAGGGGAAAATTTCCTTGACATTGGTCTTGGCAACAATTTTTGATATGACACCAAAATCATAGCAACAAAAGCAAGAATAAATAAGTGGAACTACATCAAATGTAAAAGCTTCTGCACGGTAAAAGATACAGTCAACAAAATGAAAAGGCAACCTAAGGAATGGGAAAGAGTATTTATAAACCACTTATATAATAAGGGGTTAATATCTAAAATATGTAAGGAGTCCTTACAACTCAATAGAAAAATAAACAATCTGATTTAAAATGGGCAGTGGACCTGAATAGACATTTTCCAAAGAAGATTTAGGGTACATGAAAAGGTAATCTAAAAGTACATGAAAGTACGGGTACTTGAAAAGGTATCTGTACAAGAAAAGATGCTCAACATCATGAATCATCAGGGAAAAACAAATCAGAACCACAGTGAGATATCACCTTACACCTTTTAGAGTGGCTATTAACAAAAAGATGATATAACAAGTATTGATGGGAATGTGGAAAAAAATGAACTGTGGTTGCATTCCCAGTCGAAATGTAAATTGATGTAGCTACTGTGGAAAACAATATGGAGGTTTTTCAAAAAATTTAAAATGAAATTCATATGATCCAGCAATTCCACTTCTGGGTATATATCAAAAGGAAATAATATCAGAATCTCCAAGTGATATCTGCATCCCCATGTTCATTGTAGCATTATTCACAATAGCCAAGATATGGGAACAGCCTAAATGTCCATTGATAGATGAATGGAAAAAGAGATGTATATATTATACCATCTATATAGCCATGAGAAATAAAGAAATCCTGTCATTTGCAACAAATGGATGGGCCTTGAGGGCATTATACTAAGTGAAATAAATCAGACAGGGAAAGATAAAGACTGTATGATCTCACTTACATGTGGAATCTATAAAAGCCTAACTCATAGAATTAGAAAGTGGAATGGAGGTTGTTAGGAGTGGGGTTGTGGGAAATGAGATGTTAGCCAAAGGGTACAAACTTTTAGTATAAGATGAGTAAATTCTAGGAATCAAATGTATAGCTTGGTGACTATAGTTAATACTGCACTGTATACTTGAAAGTTACTAAGAGAATAAATATTCAATGTTCTCACCGCAAAAAAATAAATGGTAAGTATACAAGGTGATGAGGTGTTAAATAATTTGATTGCAGTGATCATTTTGTCCTATGTAAGTGTCTGAAATCATAAGTATTGTACTCCTTAAATTTACACAGTGTTGTATGTTAGTTATATTTCAGTAAACTGGAAAAAACTGTTCTTTGGTCCTTTAGAGAACAATTCCAGATCTGATTAACCCTCATACCTATAGTGCAATACACTGTGGTTCTAGATGAAAGTCCATGAGATTTACCTACTCTCTTTCTCACCTTAATAGGCTCTCAACTACAATGTTTGTATTTCACTCCGTAATGTCTCAGAACTGTTTAGCTTCTAACTAAGTCTTACAAGAACCTCTTCTGGAACTGACGTATATCTCTAAAGAAATAGTGTCCCTAAAATTGCACTCACATCTTTGGAATTATCTATTCTTTCTGGAACTTGCCCTAGTAATTCTTCAGCACTTGTATAGCTCTAATAATTTCAAATAGACTAAAAAAAATTTTTTTCCAGATTTTGTTGTTATTATTAATAGGAGATTTGGTCTGAATGTTTTATCTCTACATGAGGGAATGTTTTAAATTCATCTCTATAATCATGTAATTTAGATCAGTCTAAATACATAACAAATACACATATGTTAAATGAATTCCTGTTTTACAAATGATGTCACCATTGTATATAGTTAAAAGGCTAAGTTCCTTATCCAAGTAACATATTCGCTAGTAAGACATATCAGAACCTGGGAATTTTTCCTTAAATTCCATTGCTTTTGTTTTGTTTGTTTTTGCTGTATCATGCTGTCCTTTTTAAAAACACTCGAGTCTCCTCTTTCAGGAGTACCCAAGCTAAATCTTTCTTATTCTTGTAATTGCTACTACACCCAAAAACCAGTGTTTTTTTTAATTTGTGGTACATTATATATTAATATTCTTACATAATTAAAAAAAGAATCTCAATGCTAGCAATACTGCAATTAAAAAAGACCTGTTATAGTATTACATTGTTCAGTGGTGCCAGTGCTTTTAGAAAGAATTTTGGGGATATGCATAAAAATGAAATAATTATATATCTCTAGAGACCCTTAGTCCTCTAGAGGTAATCTTTGTACCCTATCCATCAGTCCCCAGTTTCTTGTCTCAGGATTACATGGGAATTTTAAAAATTTATAAAATGGCTAGATATCCTAAGCATTGATATTGAAATCGTGCAAATTCCTGCAAAGAGGGAATTTACATATAATGTGCAGTAGTATTGAAGCAAAAAATATATGTAATGGAAGACTTGATGATGTTTGTTTTTACCAAGTTTCTGTAGGAGCCAACACCTAAAAACACAATCAAATATATTCACATAAAATGGGTGGTATATTGTAAAGTTATGAACATCTCATGGAAATATAATTTAGTTGCTACTCTACAACTGGACCTCAAGGAAATCAGACCCAGAAAGGTTGGAGCCAGAGTTTTATCTTAGTAACACTGAGAGGTTACATGGTGTCTCTCTTTTTCTCTTATCACTCCTTCCCAATGTGAGTTCTCTTTCCTGCCCACCTCTCTCCCAGGAAGCTCCCTCTACTTGTAGTTCTTGCTTTTCCCTATATTTAGATTCCTTGTGAATTTTGAATGCCTTTACAACTGAAGTCCAGACTCTACATTACCATTCTGCTTGAATGCTTAAAAAAATACAACTAAAGTCTTTGCATTCAGTTCAAATTTTCAAGGGGAAGGAACTGATTGGTCCTCACCAAGGGAAATAATGGCCTGATTCTAAATTAGGTGTTGTCTTTGGTCTATCAGTCTTGCCTGAGGGATGTTAAATATTGGGGGATTAGGAAAATTTCCATGGCTAGACCTACATGTGATGGATACTTATCTCTGTACCAGGTGAGGTTAACTTTTAAGATGAAAGAGAGGGATGTAATATCAATTCTGGATTCTAGGCCAAGCTAAGAGGGGTCTGGCTTTTCCACAGCATGTGGGTCAAGTTGACAAACTGTTGGCCTTCAGACTTAGTGTGTCAGAGAATGCTTTTTGTGCTTGAACAGCTGGAGTTTTTCTGTTTTTAATTTAATACTTGTACCTGTGTCATGTACTTTCTAATTCTCCTAAAACTCTGTAAGCCCCATCAGCAGGTTGCTGTTACTGACCTGGCTCTAAAAGGCATTTAAATTCACAACCCAAAAGTTACAGAATTTAAGTAAAAGTCTATAATATGGATAAATTTTGCCAAGATTATTGTTGTAAAGTTAGTGAAATCAGTGGCCTATGGAGACATAATTGCAACTTGGTAGGAAGTATCCATTTTCTAAACATATATTGTGAAAGAAACCTTATGACAGTTTTAATACACTATCTCATTTAATAATCATAGGAAATCTATAAGATATTTATTATTATCTGTATTTGGGGATTAGGAATAGCAGTTCTGGGCTTGAGTCCAAGTTCTGCTCACTACCCTTGTTTCCTTAGAAAGATTTAAACTCCATTAGTTTCAATTTCCTCCTCTGCAAAATGGTGATAGTACCTATAATATAGGTTTAATGTCAAGATTAAATGATAAAAGTATTTAAAATTACTTATATATAATAGATGGTTAATTAAGCATTCCCTAGCCTTTTGCTCAGTGATTTTAGACAGTACAAATTTAATTATTTAATGAATCATCTGTCATCATATTTACTCTTGGGCTGTGTGCCTGCTACTTTAGTGGGGAAAATATTTCTATGATTTTTTTTTATGCTTCTATATACTTGGGATTAGTGATACTAATTTCAATACTAAGTGTATTAACCTGCTTGCTATATCAAAGAAGCTATTTAGTAAAAGAAGGAGCAGTGAAGTCCTTAAAATCATTTGGGTAAAAGGGTTGTAACACTGCAACATCGATTTTTAAAACAGTTTACTATTCGTAAAGATCAGCACTCTTTTCTATAAATTTACCATTAGCTCTGATGGTGTTCTGTTTGTCACACCCTAACTGAATTTTTGTAATGTTGTAGATCCAGGATAATCCGTGTACATTTAGATTATTTAAAACTTCCCAGATTATTCTGTTGGAGCAGAAATATCAATCCATTCTTATATTATGACATGTGTAAATATGATTACTGGAAGCTATGTGTTCTAGTTAATGATTTACTCAGTATGTTTCATCTTTGGGAAATTCATTCTAATTTATCTTTATATAGAAACAAGTTCTTGTTTCAGGTTTTCCTACTGCCTGCAGATCTTATTCCCTCCAAGTTATCTTTTCTGAAGAATTTATTCATTCATGTATTTGACATGGAACATGGGAAATTTTGTTCCTTTGGGAATTCATGATTTTCTTAGTCTGAAGCATTAAATGCTTCAACAGTATTAGGAGAAAAACACTTCTGAGATAGTCAGGACCACAAGGCCCGTGGATGGATCTGAAAGTTTCACATTTTAATCTAAAGGTGATGGAGCGGGGGAGGATTGAATGACTTTGAGTAGATTAGTGACATAACTTTTTGAACATTCCGTATTTCCTAAGTGCTTCCCACATAGTCTTCTTTTGAAAATGTTTTCAAATCACAGTATAAAATATAAGATACAGAAAGATTTGGAGCTATTGTTCTAACTCTAGTGGGCCTTGACTAAGGCCTGAAATAAGACCATGACAGAGAGGATACCAAGAAAGGGGAGAAATTAAAGACAGGGAAAGAAAGAGAAGAAGGGACACTAGAAGCCAGATTCTCACTATAAAATCAACAGGGAACAAGGAAAGCACATTGCAGTCAGGGCCAGGGTTATCAGAGGGTGATTTCAGTTTTATTAAATAGTGTTCTCACAGTATTCCTCTTTTTGTCTGTTCTCTGGCCCAATTCCTTTACTTCTTTTCATATTTTGTTAAAACATCTTTAATTATTTGGTAAAACTTGTGATATCAGAATTAAATGTCAGCCAATTTCAGACTATAAATACCTGGCAAAATTAACATTCCTATGTGAATGAGTCTCAGTATAAATATAGGTTTTTATATCACAGACTTCCCAGAGTGTATACTGGTATGGTAGAACAATGGGGATTGGTATTAAAAAGCTTAGAAAGTGGGAAGACTGAATACCTGGTCCAAAATAGGAAGGAAGGAGAAAGGAAAGCAGATGGAGGAGACTCAAGGTCCCTCATTCATTCACTTCTATGAACCTTTTGTAAAATAAGTTGTATGCTCGCCCTCTGGCAATACTGATATTAGTTTAGGAATTCTGAAGAAGGAGCCTTCAGTGTTTTATATATACAGTTCCAGGTCCATTCCTTGGATGGGCAATTGGGCAATCCTTGCTTTGGTGAATGAGACATAAAACCAGGTCAGTGGCTTAAGGTAGGAAGCCTGGTGCTTCAAGCAACAGAGGAAGGCTTCTGTGGCGAGAGGTGAATAACAGAAGGTATTTTGGTATACGAAGAGGCCAGAGTATAGACAGGTTCCAGATAATATAGAGCACCCAAGAACATAACAGGGGATTAAGATTTTAAGTGCAAAATAAAGCTATCACAGGATTATAAGCAGGGAAGAAATATTATTTGATTAATGTTTTGTTATGGATGCTGTCTAATTAGAAAAAATAGAAGGGAAATCAAAGATGACACGGGGAATATTCCAAAGAAAAATGGTGGTTTTGACTGGGATGTTAGCTGTACAGATGCAAACAATTGGAAGGATTTAAGTAATGTTCTCGTGTTAGAACCCACAAGATTTTCAAATGGTTTGAATGTATGGACTATGGAAACAGGAGTAATTAAGAATAGTTTCCATTGTCATTGATGGTTTTGGAAAGAAAAACAAACGTAAAGAAGTGGTAGAGACAGGAGCCCAGGAGGAGTAGACTGAGGGAAGAATTGGAGATTGGGAAACAGAGACAGTGGGTAGAGGAATACTGTATGGGGTTTTACTTTGTAAAGAGTAGGGAGATGGGATGGTTGCTGGAAAAATAAGGGTCTTGGGAGGAGTTGTGTTGTGTTTTGTTTTGTTTTGTTTTAATGTGAGAGGTAAAACTTGAATATTCATAGAATAGTCATGCAAATAATCCAGTAGAGAGAAAGTTAACTGAGGAAAGTGGGAAACATGGAAGAGTTTTAAACTTGGTAAGAAAGAATTATTGAAAGAATGAAAAAATATTTTGTGTTTGAATTTTTAAATTTTACTGTTGACAGATTTTTATGTTTTCAAGGAAATCATCAAGGTTTTATGTAAATTCTCTTGTGAAGTCAGTTTTGCTTATTATCACTAGGAGAGCAAGTTAGAAAGCCATTTACAAATGAGTCCTCTATTCCCTGCTATCTACACTAATATTTTAAATTATTTTTAATCTCCATTGTTCTAGAAGAGTTTTGAGTCAGACCACTCCCTTCTCCTCTACCTACCTTTTTTCAGTGTTACTGATTTTTGAGTTTGTATGAATAACTATTATAGTTAGTTATTGGTTTATCATTTCATAGTATCTTTGAAAAAAGTAAAAGAAAAATAATGCATTGTTACCAAACAAGGTTCCAAGGTTTGGTAATTCCCCTCCCACTCCCTTTTTTTTTTTTTTTCTGGCTCTTAGAATCTAGGAAAGAGGATTATCTGAGGACAGCAGCTCTGCAGGGAACAGTCCTGATCCAGACCTAGACACCATTGAAGAAACCATAGTATTTGCACTTAATAATTTGGTATTCTTTATAGTATATAATCACAGTGTTTGAGTGTATTGAACTGAATTCATCTCTGATACTTTAGGTGGTAATACAGAATTGCCTGAGGGGATATTTGAGGCTGGTTTCAAGAGCAGTGTGAACTCTGTAAACATGCTCTATTACCATAAACAGGACTTAAATAAAGGTCTGGGATATAGTTGTTCTGTTGAAATCTAAATGATAAATGCAGTATGGGTTACACATATTTCATCATTAGCCAGCAAGGATTTCTCTTGGGTGTGTTTATGGTATAATGCCTTGATGCATTCACTTGTGGTAGAACACAGTCATAATCATCTGTGGCTGCTGGGTAGAACTGTATATATGCATTGTACATTTTAAATGTGCTTACCTTAAATTTATAATTCTATATGCTTTGTGATTCTAAGACTGCTTTAGCTTTTAAATCCAGATACTAGATCTATGTATTTAACCTGTGTGTTTAATTAGAAGTTTTATTTGACCTTCTGATTTCACTATGTTTCATGCTAGATGAATAGAATACAAAATTTAACAAAAGGGCTCTTTTATTTTAGTTGAATAGTATATCTGAGGCATAGGGATTTATGACTCAGTTTTTCTTTGGCTATAATTTGAAATCAAAAATGTCTCCTTCCTTTTTTGAAGAGACTAATGAATAATGTAAAATGTCATATATAACAATAAAATTTACAGAATTTTTTTTTAAATGTCAAGCCTACCAGATATTTAACTTTATTAGCCATGGCCCTAAATTGCCAGTGATTTTAGACACAATTCTAAAGCAGTAAAAGCACTTTAAATCTCATCTTCTGTAATAAATGATGTAATCTCTAGAAGCTTTTTCCAAATAAACAGTTTCTCTATAAATTTAGTGAATTGCAACCTGTTGCGGGTTAAGTTTTTGGCAGACCAATATTCTGTTATTTGTATTACTTGGGGACTGTCAGAAGATGACCTTTGGAGAACATATGAAAACATTGTTGAAATCTTTGTAAATTACTGGAGAAGTCTAGATCTAGCCTCTAGTCAAAAAGCCAATGTATTATATGTAGCTGTCCATGGAAAAAATCATTCTGGGGGACAGTAAAATGACTGGAACTTATTCATCCATTTACTCATTCAGAATACATGCTATCAATTCAGTGACCATAATGTGTCGGATATGCTCCTAGGCAAGGGGAATACAGTAATAAATAGGATAGAAAACTCTTTGCTATCTAGGACCTTACATCCTAATGGGTAATGGGACAACAAACAAATAAATATATACTATGTTAAGCGGACATATGCATAACTGAAAACACAGTGGAAGGCATAAGGGCTTGTGGAAGACAAGGTGTTGCTATTTTATAAGATTCATTAAAAAAGACTTAATTAAGGGAAAGAGAAATCCATGCAGCCATTTGGGGGAAAAACACTTTGGGCAGAGACAAAATTAAGTGCAAAGACCTTGAATTTACACAATGTTGGATATATTTGAAAAATGAAGTGAGGCCAGTGTGGCTAATCTGGAGTGGAAAAAGAAACATGAGGATGCCTGTAAGGTTATAAAGATACTGAGGAGGCCTAAACATCTAGGTTTCATGGTTGACAGTATGTATTCTGGGTCTTACTCTGAGTAAAATGATTAGTGATTGGATGACTTTGGAAGGAGAAATAATACTATATGACTTGTATTCCATAAGAATCATTCTGGTTGCTATGTGAAAGTGTACAAGAGGCAAAGAAAGGGCACAAAAAAGTGTTTAATGAGTTATAATAATTCAGAAAAGAAATAATGTTAGCAGTGGGGTAAAAAGAAGAGAGTATATTTTTCACATCTATTGAGGATTAAGCTACCAGATTTAAAGATAGATATACATGAGATATAAGAGAAAGAGGGAAGAAAGATGGCATGACAATTTTAGTATACCTAAGTGGAAAACTAGAGTTGCCATTTTCAAAGATGAGAAATAGGAGAAGTTGACTATACAGGTCAAGCAGGAGTCTTTTTCTGGTTATGTTTAATTTAATGTATTAGACATTAAATGGAGATATTGAGTAGGAAATGAGTAGGGAATGAGATGTAGGAATATAACATTCAAGGTAAGGTTCCATATTGTAGATATAAATTTGGGAATATCAGAGTATAGAAAATATATCATAGATGGTGTTTAGTGCTTAAAGACTTGAAGATAATACCTTAAGAGTGAGTTTTATAAAGTAGTTAAGAATTGATCCTGGGAGGGCACTTCAACTTTCAGAAGTTGAGGAGATTCCTTTAAAAACAACTAGCAGAGAGAAATGTAAAAAGTGGCTAGTGATGTGAAACAATTTTTTGGAGAATAAACAAGTGATCCATTCAAACTCAAGTGATAAATCAATTTAAATCAATATTGAGTATTGATGATCAAAATTGGCCAAGTGAAAGTTATCAGAGATCTTGACTGGAAGGTAGTAGAGGGGAAAGGATTCAGAGACAAACCCCTTCACTTTTTGTTTTTACAGGGAGACTGGTACTTACAAATAAACTATTGTATTGATTTATGTATATAGAGTAGAAAGACTGTACTCAAAAATTGTACTTATAACCAATTTATGATAATTCTGACAGAGTAATTTATATATTGTTTTAGGAGACAATACAGAGATTAATATTTTAATCTTACTAAGGTAGTTTTGCAACATTTATATTAAAATTTTCCCCCAATCCTCCCTGTTCCACTCAGTTTCTAAGATGTTACCATTATTCAACTAAATTGACATGTCATTTTTGTGAATATTTTTTTAATTATATATTTTCCTACTACCCAACCTCATAAGGTTGAATCTTAATCACAACATTAAAAAATGCTCCCTTTTCCTATGCTTCCCACCTTCATACTAACACATGTTTAATGAAAATAACAGTACAATACAGGCTTTACCATAAACACAAGGTATTGCTAGACATATTTGAAGCCTGTGATGCACTGGAGTAAACTTAGAACAATAATCTTCATATCCAGTCCAACTGCTAAACCAAAATAAACCAACCTCCCACACTAAACCCCTTACAGAAGTAAAGCTGTGCTCATCTCCAAACATAAACATATTTGACCTAGTATCTATGACCCAACATGTTTGACTTAGTATCTATGACCCAATACAGCATGTCTAGCTTGCAAGAAATAACTACAAACACACAAAAGGCAAGAGAAGACAGTCTGAAAAGACAAATACATCTATATAATTAGACTCAGCTATGACAAATATTTTAATTATTAGGGAATTTAAAGTAGCCATGGTTATTAAGATGGTTATTAAGTCAAAGGTGCTTATGAAAAAGATAGACTCCACATAAGTAAAGGTAGGTAACTTAAACAGAAAAATTAAAAACTTTAAGAAAGAATCAAATGGACATGTTAGAAATTAAAACCATACTAAAAAAAATGAGGAATGCCTTTCTCAAGCATATCACAAGACTCAAAAGAGCCGAGGAATGAATCAGTGATAGCAGGACAGTAGAAATTACCAAAACTGTAAAGAAAATATTAAAAAAAGTAAAAGAAAAAGAAAAGCAATCAAAACAGAGCATTCAAAGGCTTTAGGACAATATAAAATGATTAAACATATACATAATCCTATATTATTTTAAATTATTTAAAATATGTTTATTGGAAACCAAGAGCAACTCTGTCTCTATTGAGAGAGACAGGGAGAGAGATGAAATGGAAGCATAGTAATGCTCAGTTAGAACACGAGAAGGTAAACGAGACAAGAAACAAAGAACAAGTACAAATAGAAAGAATATATAAACAGGATAGATTTTAATTCAACCATATCAATATTTCAATAATCACTTTAAATGTGAGTGGTGTAAACATACCAATTAAAAGAAAAATCATCAGACTGAATAGAAAAGTCATCTACCAGTTATATGCTATCTATAAGAAACTCACTTTAATTATAAAGTACAGAAAGGTTCAAATAAAAGAATGCTTTAAAAACAAAATAATGAGGACTTGTCGAGGGAAATAGGAACAAACTTGAAGGAGGTCCTAATAACCAAAGCTGGAATGATTTGAAAAAATATATATAGTGTGCAATTGTATTACAACACAAAACACAAAATAAAATTTCATACTGATATGAATAAATTATTTAAAAAGTAAATCCATAAATGTATAAATGAATGGAGCTGAGGGGACCAACCATTTTCACAGAATTTCAGATATTATATATAGATGGTCCCTCTACAGGCAGTGAAGTGTAGCTCATCCTGCCCCAACCTTGAGTGTGGTCTAGACTTAGTGACTAGTTTTCAAAGAATAGAATATGGGAAATGGAAAAATAGTAACTTTGTAGTACAGAAATCTATCAAACACTACCTTAACCAAGTGGTCAAGGTTAGCATCATCAGTTATATTTCATATCTATAGCATATACTCACTGATATTATGGGATGAACAGAGTACTTCATCTCTGCACTTCCCTTCCCTAAAATCCATTATACCAATCTAGTAAAGAGGAAAACATCAGACAAACCCAAATTAAGAAGCATTTTACAAATATCTTGCAAAGATTCATCAAGACTGGCAATTACATGGGAAACCCTAGGAAGATATCAAATCATTCTAAAAGTTTATTTTAAAAACACAAGTAAGAGAATGAGTAAAGATATACCATATAGACACTAACCAAATGAAAAACAGAGTAGCTATATTAACATCAGAAAAATATTTCAGAAAAAGGATTATTATCAGGGATAGAAAGAGATATTACACAGTGGTAAAGAGGGCAATTATCCAAGAAGATATAAAAATCCTAAATGTGCACACACCTAGCAGTAGAGCATAAAAATGCATATAACAAAAACTGATTGATCTGAAAGAAGAAATAGACAAAGCCATAATTATATTAGGGGAAATCACCACTATTCTTTCAATAATTGACAGAACAATTAAGCAGAAAAACAGAATACAAATGATCTGAAAAAAATAAAAGATTAATCAACTTGACCTGATGTACAGTTACAGAATTCCAATCAACAACCAGAATGCACACTTTTCTCAAGTGCAAATTGTAAGGGATAAAACAAACCTTATATTTTCAAGAATAGAAATCATTAAAAGTACATTCTCAAACTGTAACAGAAATAACCTAAAAATCCATGAAGGAAAGATATGGAAATCCTCAGATATTTGGAAACTAAATAATGCATTTCTAAATAACAAAGAACAAGAGAAAGTATGAATGGAAATTTTAAAATATTTTGAAGTAAACAAAACTGGAAAATATTAAATATCAAATTGATAAGATGGAATTAAAGCAAGGCTTAGAAATAAATTTATACCATTAAATTTTTCTGTTAGAAAAAAAAAATCTAAAAGTCAGTAAGCAAAGTTGCCCCTTTAGAAACTACAGAAGCAAAAGGAAGCATCTAAAAGGAAGCAGAAAATACACAAAGTTTAGAGCAAAAATGAATGACATTGAAAAGAACAACCAAAAATACAGAAAATCAATTAAATCAGAAGTAATTGTGTTAAAAAATCAATGCAAATGATAAACTTCCTGACAGACTACCCGAGGGAGTAGGGGGAAGGAGGCAAAGAAACAAATTACTAAATCAGGACCAAGAAAAGAGGACACTGTAACTGAGACTATACACATTAAAAGGCTAGTAAGAGAATATTATGAAAAATCCCATACCTATAAATTCCATCATTTAAATAAAATTAAATTCCTTAAAAATCCACAAAATATAAACTCACTGAAGAATTGATAGAATACTTGAATTGTGAGAGAGGGTGAGAGAGAAAGACCAAAGATAGAAAGAAATAGTGCATCATATTACTGGTTAGAACACATACACACACCTATAATATAAAATATATATATATATATATATACACAAATATATATATTATGTGAATATATATACACATTATATTTATGCATACACACACATAGCTATTCACAGATTATATATAAACATGTAGCTATATATATAGATATAGATAGACACATAGAGGCAGATTATATAAGTAATTGAATAGTATAAACCCCACAGACCAATAAAGAAAACAAGGTACAATTTCATTAGCAAATTCTATCATCATTTAGGAAAGAAATAATACCTATTCTACAAAATTTCTTGCAGCAAAAAGAAAAAGAGGGAATGCTTCCTAGATTATTTTATGAAGCTAGCATTACTAGTGAGAATGCGAAATAATAGAGCCATTTTGGATAAAAGTATGGTTGCATTTTAAAGTTCAATACACTTAATATATGATCCAAGTATTCCATTCTTAGAAACATCAAAAGAAAAGAAAGCATATGTCCACACACAGGCATTTAAATGATTGTTCTAAGAAGCATTCATTATTCATAATTGTCTCAGATTGGAAACAATCATATATCCATCAATTGCTGAATGGATAGACAAATTGGTTTCTGAATGGGTAGACAAATTGGTTTATGTGTGTATAAACTTGTATATATACGTGTAATACACACACACATATGAATACTGTTCATTAATAAAGAATAAAGATACATGCTACAACATGGATGAACTTCAAAAACATTTTGCTTAGTGAAATAAGTGAAACACAAGTTACTATATACTGTGTAATTCCATTTATATTAAATTCTAGAAGTGATAGTATTATGACAGGAAGCAAATTAGTGGTTGCTTGGAGCTACGGTAATGAGAGGAAATTCGTTGCCTATGGGCAAGAGGAAATCTTTTAGGGTAGTAGAACTGTTCTACATATTCATTATGGTGTTGGCTACATGACTGTACATTTCCTAAAATTCAGTACATAATATATATAAAATGAGTAAATTTTATTTTATGAAAATTACACATCAACACCTCTGGAAAAAATTAATACATTGTCAGAGACAAGAATAAATACAAGGGCAGTGTTGTTTTGGACATTTATTCTATATTTTCATAACACCAATTTAAAAATTTTATTTCCAGAAAGCAAACTGTCTAGAAAGTCTAATTAGATCATTTGGGCTGTAAAGAACAAATAAGTCTTATTGAAATTAATTATCTACCTATAATAATAAATGGAACCTTCTTAAGATTTTTTTTTACCTTTGGGAAACTGAGATGAATGTGTCTTTGTAAAATGCAAAGAAAAACTATTTATGGAATGGGAATTCCTCTCCCATTTTCACTTTCTTCCTTATGGCTCTTAATTATCCTTTTACAATATAGTAGTCAGGTAGTCTATATTTTTCCCCTCATCCTGTGTTAATATCCCACCTGGTGACTCCTAGAGAAAACACTCTAAATCAGCATTTTCAAAAACAGACAAACTTGCATCCTCCCATTCCCCACAATAAAAATCTCTGCCAAACCAGGCCCTATTTTGTGAAAAAAGGAATGGTTTATTTCCCCAGCTGAAGCCACCTTCATAAAAACCTTTTGAATGAAAGGAAAATAGAGTGTTTGTGGGAGTCTTCAGTTTATTCCTTACAGGAACTAAGAAGCCTCTTTCATTTCCATTTACTTACATGTCTGGCAAGTCTAGATATGTATGTTTGAGAATAACTTGTCACATAATTTGATGTTGGTATTCAGTCTTAAAGAAGCAAGAAAGGAAAGAAATTTTTATGGGTTTAACATTGAATATCAAATGTTGTGTCTCCAAAAATATTTTTAAATTTACTATTGAAAATTTTGTGTTAAAACTTAGTTAACAATAAGATTTAACAAGATTATGTCTACATACTACAAGACCTGACTGCTTTTTGTGATTATGTCAACATAATATTTAAGATAGAGAGAAGTACAAGAGATGAATACATTCATTTCCAAAAGCATTTTGTATGAATCCTGTGTCTTATACATCACTTTTAAGCATGCTTTGGGAATGTTTCTTTTTTAATTTTAAATTGTATTTTGTATCTTCACTCAGAAAATATTTATTGGGCATCTTCTGTGTATCAGGCAATGTCCTAGAAACTCATCATATAACAGAGAACAAAAGAGACACAGCATCCCACCTATGAAACCTATTCTAGTAGAGATGACAGATTCTTAAAAATAAACACAAGGCAAATATATAACTACAACATGGAGTAAGTTCTAGGAAGCAAAATTGTGCTATGAGAAAGTGTAACTGACAACATACAGCTTTGGAAAATGAGCAGGAGAGCTGCGGCAACATTATGTTTGATTTTGGTGTCATGTGTGGGTGTGATCAAAGAAAAAAGAGAATGATATTGGTGCAGATAGTGAAGCAAGAGTGACCTTAGAAGTTTTGGGGAACTTGAAGAACTACCTGGGGCTGAAATACAGGAACAAAAGGAGATTGGCCCAAGGTGAGTTTGCAACAATAAAAAGTAATGTATTGGTAGGGCCTTAAAGGCAGTAAAAAGAAAGCCCTACAAACAAAGTGAGTAACATGTCATATTTTGACCACATAGGACAAATATTTATTCAACTTTTCCCAGTTATCTCAAAACTCTCTTCTAACAGATTGCTTGTTTGCATTAGGGACTTTTTTTATTTTTTATAATTAAAAAAATTTTTTTGTTGATATGTACTCTTATTTTAGTTTCAAGTAGACAACATAGTTGTTCAACAGTTACCCATGTTATTAAATCCTCACCCCCACTAGCACAGCTACTATCTGTCAACATAGGAAAATGTTATAGAATCACTGGCTATATTCTTCATGCTGTACTACTATCCCTATGACCAAGCTATATTATGATGGAGAATATTTGTGCCTCTATATCTCCCTCAGCCTTCCCACCCCTCCACCCTAACCCCTCCCCCATTAGGGCTTTTGATGAAGTGTTTTCACTTCTTCCTTCAGCCCCTTCCACAGCCTACTGTTTTTGAGTTCACAAATTATGAACATATGTGATTTTATATATCCAACTTCTTAAAAATCATTCCCACTAGAAACTTTATTCTCCTTAGATCAGTTTAGATAATAACTTTGGTATTTCAAATAAACAGTTTGGTTCATGTGAAGTGAACTTGTAGCAGGCCCTAAAAATTGTTGAGGAGTTCAAAAGGAATTACATTTTATTATAAGTATCACATTGAGTTTATTTTTATTTTTTTAAATTTATATTGAGGTACATAAAGCATACAAATCTTAGTGTACAGCTTGATGAATTTTGACATGTATATATTTGAGCATTACCCAGATCAAGATATCAAACATTTTCACCATTTTTTCCCTCTTTATCTATTTCACCCATCTGCTGACTTTCCCCTTCTATGGAAACCACCAGTCTGTTTATGTGTTTGTGAATTTATGTCTGTTTTGTTTTTTTTCTTGTTTTGTTTCTTAGATTCCACATAAAAGTGAAATCATATGGTATCTGTCTTTGACATATTTCATTTAGTATGATACCCTCTAAGTCCATCCTTTGTGTTGCAAATAGCAAGATTTCATTTCTTTTTATGGCTGAGTAATATTCCATTGTATATATGTACCACTTCTTTTTTATCCATTCACCTATTGATGAACATTTAGGTTGTTTCCATATCTTGGCATTCATTAATAATGCTGCAATAAACATAGGAGTGCATATATCTTTTTTGGATTAGTGATTTTTCTGGGGGATGCCTGTGGGGAGTGGGTAAATTCCCAATAGCAGAATTGCTGAGTCCAATGGTATTTCTATTTTTAGTTCTTTAGAAACCTTCATACAACTTTACATTATGGCTACACCAATTTGCAATCCCATCAGCAGTGTACAAGGGTTATCTTTTCTCTACATCTTCACCATCACTTGTTATTTCTTGTCTTGTTGATATTAGCCAGTTTAACTGGTGTGAGATTTTATCTCATTATAGTTTTGATTTACATTTCCCTCATGATAAGTGATGTTGATCGTCTTTATATGTGTCTATTGACCACTGTATGTCTTCTTTGGAAAAATTCAGCCTGTTTTAATCAATTACAGTAATTGCTCTTGTTTATATTTAAAATGTCCCATTTATGGCCAATAGGAAGTGTTATTAAATGAAATGGGTTCACCTCTCAGTGAGCTTTAGCCAAAGTCACACCAAGCAAGGTTCTGCTAGGAATAAGATTTATTACTTGGCACAGGTAAGGAAAAACAGAGGATAATTTCCAAAGCAGTGTTTCCCTGAAGGAAGAGCAAGGTTTTAATTTTATAGACAAGCAATCTTAGGAAGGCAGGTCGTTGAGCTTGTCATTACATGTAGAGACAGGGTGAAGTCAGTACAAACTCATTAACTGATCATGCTCCTTCATATATTGTCTGTTATGTTCATTAGCTCTTAGCTCCTCCTTGGGTGGAGATTTTAGCATTATAATGAGGACAGTTAATTTTAGGTCACTTCAAATGCTGTCAGAACTATCCTCAACTAGCTCTGGTTCCTTGTAGTTTTTCTAAAACAGAAACCACATGTCTGAGTTTAGTGAAGATACAGACGGCAAAACAAGATAACCTTTGCCTTTCAGGTTTAACTCCCCGCATTCCTTCCCTTTTGTCCCTTTTAAAAAATGCTTATGTCGTAGCAAAAGCTGAGAGAATTTGCCTCCCACAAACCATCTCTACAGTGTATTTTGGAGGGACTGCTATAGATGGAAGTATTCCTAAGGTTTAATAGCTGTCACCAGAGGTAGTAAAACCACAGTAAAGAAAGTAGAACAGTTAATTACTAAGCAACTGCAAAATTAAATCAACTATGTGCAAAGTCAATGAAGGGATAGACAAAAATTACAGAATATGATACCTAATATATAAAGAATGGAGGAGGAAGATAAAGGACAAAAGAAAAAAGAACCTTTAGACTGTGTTTATAATAGCATATTAAGTGAGTTAAGTTAGACTCTTAGATAGTAAGGAAGTTACCCTTGAACCTTTGGTAACCACGAATCTAAAGCCCGCAATGCCAATAAGTACATACCTATCAATAATCACCCTAAATGTAATAGGTCTGAATGCACCAATCAAAAGACATAGAGTCACTGAATGGATAAAAAAACAAGACCCATCTATATGCTGTATACAAGAGACTCACTTTAAACCCAAAGACATACACAGACTAAAAGTGAAGGGATGGAAAAAGATATTTCATGCAACTAATCGGGAGAAAAAAGCAAGAGTTGCAGTACTTGTATCAGACAAAATAGATTTCAAAACAAAGAAAGTCACAAGAGATAAATAAGGACATTACATAATGATAAAGAGGTCAATCCAACAAGAACATATAACCATTATAAATATCTATGCACCCAACACAAGAGCACCTACATATGTGAAAAAAATACTAACAGAATTAAAAGGGGAAATAGAATGCAATGCATTCATTCTAGGAGTCTTCAACACTCCACTCACTCCAAAGGACAGATCAACCAGGCAGAAAATAAATAAGTAGACAGAGGCACTGAACAACACATTAGAACAGATGGACCTAACGGACATCTACAGAACTCTACACACAAAACATGCAGAATACACATTCTTCTCAAGTGCACATAGAACATTTTCAAGAATAGATCATATCCTAGTTCACCAAAAGAACCTTGGTAAATTCAAAAATATTGAAATTGTACCAACCAGTTTCTCAGACCACAAAGGTATGAAACTAGAACTAAATTATGCAAAGAAAATGAGAAATCCCAGGAACACATGAAGGCTTCACAACATCTTCCCAAATAACCAATGAATCAATGACCAAATAAAAACAGATATCAAGCAATATATGGAGACAAATGACAACAATAATTCAACATCGCCAAATCTGTGGGGTGCAGTGAAGACCTTGCTAAGAGGAAAGTATATTGCAATACAGGCCTACCTCAGGAAAGAAAAATCCAATATAAACAGTCTACACTCACATTAACGAAACTAGAAAAAAAAGAACAAATCAGGCCCAAAATCAGTAGAAGGAGGGACATAATAAAGATTTGACCATAAATAAACAAAATCGAGAAAAATAAAACAATAGAAAGAATCTATGAAAGCAGGAGCTGGTTCTTCAAGAAAATAAACAAAATAGAGAAACCCCTAGCCAGATTTATCAAGAAAAAAAGAGAGTCTACACACATAAACAGAATCAGAAATGAGAAAGGAAAAATCACTACGGACACCACAGAAATACAAAAAATTATTAGAGAACACTATGAAATATTATATGGTAACAAACTGGATAACCTAGAAGAAATGGACAACTTTCTAGAAAAAAACAACCTTCCAAGGCTGACTCAGAAAGAAACAGAAAATCTGAACAGACCAATTACTAGCAATGAAATTGAACTGGTAATCAAAAACTACCTAAGAACAAAACTCCTGGACCAGATGGATTCACCGCCGAATTTTATTAGACATTTAGTGAAGACCTAATACCCATCCTCCTTAAAGTTTTCCAAGGAGTAGAAGAAGAGGGAGTACTTTCAAACTCATTCTATGAGGCCAGCATCACTCTAATACCAAACCGGGCAAAGACACCACAAAAAAAGAAAACTACAGACCAATATCCCTGATGAACATAGATGCAAAAATACACAACAAAATAATAGTAAACAAATTCAAAAAAGAGATCATCCATCATGATCAAGTAAGATTTATTCCAGGGATACAAGGATGGTACAACATTCGAAAATCCATAAACATCATCCACACATCAACAAAAAGAAAGACAAAAACCACATGATCATCACCATAGATGCTGAAAAAGCATTTGACAAAATTCAACACCCATTCATGATAAAACTCTCAGCAAAATGGGCATAGAGGGCAAGTACCTCAACATAATAAAGGCCATATATGACAAACCCACAGCCGACATTATACTTAACAGCGAGAAGCTGAAAGCTTTTCCTTTAAGATCAGGAACAAGACAAGGATGGCAACTCTCCCCACTGTTATTCAACATAGTACTGGAGGTCCTAGCCACATCAGTCAGATAACACAAAGAAATAAAAGGCATCCAGATTGGCAAGGAAGAAATTAAACTGTCCCTGTTTGCAGATGACATGATATTGTACATAAAAAAACCCTGAAGAATCCACTCCAAACCTACTAGATCTAATATCTGAATTCAGCAAAGTTGCAGGATACAAAATTAATACACAGAAATCTGTGGCATTCCTATATACTAACAATGAACTAGCAGAAAGAGAAATCAGGGAAACGATTCTATTCATAATTGCATCAAAATGAATAAAATACCTAGGAATAAACCTAACCAAGGAAGTGAAAGACCTATACTCTGAAAACTACAAGACACTCATTAGAGAAATTAAAGAAAATGCCAATAAATGGAAACACATCCCGTGCTCATGGATAGGAAGAATTAATATTGTCAAAATGGCCATCCTGCCTAAAGCAATCTACAGATTTACTGCAATTCCAATCAAAATACCAACAACATTCTTCAATGAACAAGAGCAAATCGTTCTAAAATTCATATGGAACCACAAAAGACCCTGAACAGCCAAAGCAATCCTGAGAAGGAAGAATAAAGCTGGGGGGATTATGCTCCCCAACTTCAAGCTCTACTACAAAGCCACAGTAATCAAGACAATTTGGTACTGGCACAAGAACAGACCCATAGACCAATGGAACAGACTAGAGAGACCTGATATAAACCCAACCATATATGGTCAATTAATATACGATAAAGGAGCCATGGACAATTCTTTTATAGACCACCTACCCATCCACCCATATTCTTGCCTGTATATTTCAAAGCTGTGAGTCCTACCTCCCTCTGCCTCTCCAAAAGCCTTGTTTCCAGACTTATCATTATTCTTTCCAGCAACTATAATTTCTTCTTGTCTCCTTTCTTTGCAATTGGAAGACCTTATATATCTCTCAAAGCTGGTGCATTTACTCCATTTTAATTCCAACTTTTCTTGGCCAAATTGCTACAGGCACTTGCCTGGAATAATATAATTACATTTTAACTGGTTTTCCTGCATTTACCTTTTCTCCTCCTTACTTCCTACTGCTAGAATTCCCTAAACTGAAGCTAGAGTGATTGTTATAAGTATAGATTGGTTCCTCCACTCCCTTGTTTAAACATGACTTTTTATTAAAGTAAAGCTGAAATCCCAAATCTTACCATTTCAAGACACTCTTCCCCTTATTCTTTGTATTCTAACCACACAGGCTCTTTTTGGTTCTTTAACTTCTTTCTCCCAATATATTTTACCAAATTAGTTACCTCTCATATGTCAAACGTTAGTTTAATTGTCATATGTTCAAAGAAGCCTTAAATGATATACTAGATTTAGAAACCCCTCCATTATTTCATAACATTTTGCTTTTTTCCCTAACACCCTCAATTCCTATTCTGATAGCAACTGATTGGTAGCTTCAAAATAAAAATTTCCAATCTTAAAGATATCTAACTTTAGTTTAATGACCACTTGTTTGGCTGTGAAGATTCAAGCATAATATAAGTGGTTCAACCACAGGATCAGTATGATTCCTTTTACCAATAAATTCTATTGTGATTGAGGCATTGAAAATGGAGGAATTCCCCAGTAGTGCCTAAACTGGATGAAAGAAAGGGTTAAGTCATAATCTTAAAAATAGAAAACAAGGGAGGGGAATCATTGGCAGGAGGAAGAGAATCAGAGTGGGGAGGGAGTAGAAGCCCAGGACTACTAAATACCCAGCCCTAGAAATCTATGCGAGGAGCACAAACCACATTGCATGGTGCTCTGGATATTAGAGGAGTTGAAAACCAAAGTCAGAGACTGAGATTTTAGCCGCTTGTGGTGAACAGGTTCCCACAACTGGGTGCTCTGGGGCAAAAGAAATATGGTTGCTTTGAAAGACTTCCCAACAGTGAGAGGGCTGCTAAAGGGGCAAAGATTCAGGAGAAAGAACGGGTGGACAAAATTGTCCTGGCATATTGAGCCTAGCAGGTTGGGAACTTTTAGGAGCTTCAGCCACTCCATCACCCCGGCTGGCAATGCAGCCCTGAGGTCCCCCCACCGCGATAAGCAGCCTGCTGATCCTTCTTCCCCGCCTGCACCTGCAGGCAAACCCACTGCCTCCGCCACCACTCCAAAACAGCCAGAGGACAGCCCTGCCTACAGCAACGACAGTGGCTTAACACAGAGGCTGCTCTCTGCATGCAGCTTACTGGTCCTGACAGTGGAGGCAGGCACTGTGGCCAGGAAGCAGGAAAAGGCTTTGTCCTCCGAGCAGGCATCAGCACCAATCAATCGCCTGCAACCCCCACCGTTGCTACAGGCCAGCAAGAGAAGCTCCGCCTACAGCAGCTTAGTGCCTTAAGCAGAGGCTGCTCCCTGTGTGCAGCACACTGGCCCTGACAGTGGAGGTAGGCACTGTGACTGGGAAGCAGGAAAGAGCTCACTGAAAAAGAATTCAAAATAAAAGTCATAATGATGCTAATAGAGATACAGAAAAATAATCAAGAGCTAAGGTTTGCATTCAGGAGGGAGAAGACACCTTAAAAATACAGTAGTTAGAGTGAAACATACAATGGAGGGATTTAAAAGCAGATCAGATGAGATAGAAGAGATGTTAAATGGAATAGAAATCAGAGAACAGGAATACAAAGAAACTGAGGCAGAGAGAGAAAAAGGATTTTAGGAATGAAAGAATATTAAAAGAACTGTGTGACAAATCCAAATGGAACAATATTTGCATTATCAGGGTACCAGAAGAAGACGAGAGAGAGAAAGAGATGGAAAGTCTCTTTGAAGAAATAATTGCTGAAAACTTCCCCAATCTGGGGAAGGAAATATTCTCTTGGGCCATGGAAGTCCACAGATCTCCCAACACAAGGGACCCGAGGAGGACAACACCAAGACATATAATAATTAAAATGACAAAGATCAAAGACAAGGACAGAGTATTAAAAGCAGCCAGAGAGAGAAAAAAGATCAACTACCAAGGAAAACCCATCAGGCTATCATCAGACTTCTCAGCAGAAACCTTACCGGCCAGAAGGGAATGGCATGATGTATTTAATACAATGAAACAGAAGGGCCTCCAACCAATAATACGCTACTAGGCAAGATTATCATTTAAATTTGAAGGAGGGATTAAACAATTTCTAGACAAGCAAAAGTTGAGGGAATTTACCTCACACAAACCATCTCTACAATGTATTTTAAAGGGATTGCTCTAGATGGATGTGCTCCTGAGGCTAAATAGCTGTCACAAGAGAAAATAAAACCACAGTAAAGGAACTACATGAATTAATTACTAACCAAATGCAAAATTAAATCAGCTACCCACAAAGTCAGTCAAGGGATACACAAAGAGTACAGAATACAACATCTAAGATAAAAACAGTAGAGGAGGAAGAAAAAGAAGGGAGAGAAAAAAGAATATTTAGATTGTGTTAATAATAGCATATTAAGGGAGTTAAGTAAGCCTGTTAGATAGTAAAGAAGCTGCCCTTGAATATTTGGAACAATGAATCCAAAGCCTGAAATGGCAATAGTACATATCTATTGATAATCACCCTAAATGTAAGTAGGCTGAATGCACCAGTCAAAATATGTAGAGCTACAGAATGGATGAAAAAGCAAGACCCATCTATATGCTGCCTACAAGAGACTCACTTCAAACCCAGAGACTTACACAGACTAAAAGTAAAGGGATGGAAAAATACATTGCCTGAAAATGATAGGGAGAAAAAAGCAGGAGTTGCAGTACTTGTATCAGATAAATTAGACTCCAAAACAAAGAAACAAGACAAAGAAGAACATTATATAATGATAAACGGGTCAGTCCAAAAGAGGATATAGCCATTATAAATATTTATGCACCCAACACAGTAGCATTCAAATATGTGCAACAAATACTAACATAATTAGAGGGGGAAATAGAATGCCATGCATTCATGTTAGGAGACTTCAACACACCATTCACTCCAAAGGGCAGATAGACCATACAGAAAATAAGTAAGAAGACAGAGGCACTGAACAACACATTGGAACAGATTGACCTAACACACATCTACAGAACACTCCACCCAAAAGCAGCAGGATACACCTTCTTCTCAAGTGCACATGGAACATTTTCAAGATTAGATCACATATTACACCACATAAAGAGCCTTAGCAAATGCAAAAAGATTGAAATTGTACAAACCAACTTCTCAGATCACAAAGGTATAAAACCAGAAATAAATTATACAGAGAAACAAAATGGCTAACAAACACATGGAGACTTAACAACACGCTCTTAAATAATCAATAGATTAATAACCAAATTAAAACAGAGATCAAGCAATATATGGAGACAAATGAAAACAACAGCTCAGTGTCCCAACTTCTGTGAGACAGCCAAGGCAGTACTAAGAAGAAATTACATAGCAATTCAGGCATATTTAAAAAAGGAAGAACAATCTCAAATGAACAGTCCAAATTCACAATGATTGAAACTAGAAAAAGAAGAACAAATGAGGCCCAATGTCAGTAAAGGAGTGACATAATAAAGAACAGAGAATAAATAAATAAAATTGAGAAGAATAAAACAATAGAAAGAATCTATGAAAGCAGGACTGGTTCTTTGAGAAAGTAAACAAAATAGATAAACCCCTAGCCAGATTTATCAAGAAAAAAAGAGAGTCTACACACATAAACAGAATCAGAAATGAGAAAGGAAAAAGCACTACGGACACCACAGAAATACAAAGAATTATGAGAGAATACTATGAAACATTATACGGTAACAAACTACATAACCTAGAAGAAATGGACAACTTTCTAGAAAAATACAACCTTCCAAGGCTGACCCAGGAAGAAACAGAAAATCTGAACAGACCAATTATCAGCAATTAAATTGAATTGGTAATCAAAAAACAACCCAAGAACAAAACTGCTGGATCAGATGGCTTCACTGTTGAATTTTATCAGACATTTAGAGAAGACCTAATACCCATACTCCTTAAAGTTTTCCAAAAAGTGGAAGAGGAGGGCATACTTACAAACTTATTCTATGAAGTCAGCATCCCTCTAATACCAAAACCAGGCAAAGACATCACAAAAAATAATTACAGATCAATATCCCTGAAGAACATAGATGCAAAAATACTCAACAAAATATTAGCAAACCAACTTAAAAAATACATCAAAAAGATCATACATCATGACCAAGTCAGATTTATTCCAGGTATGAAAGGATGGTACAATATTAAAAAATCCATCAACATCATACACCACATCAACAAAAAGAAGGACAAAAATCACATGATCATCTCCATAGATGCTGAAAAAGCATTTGATAGAATTCAACATACATTTATGATAAAAACTCTTAAGAAAAATGGGTATAGAGGCCAAGTACCTCAACATAATAAAGGCCATATATGACAAACCCACAGCCAACATCATACTTAACAGTGAGAATCTGAAATCTTTTTCTCTAAGATCGGATGCCCACTCTCTCTACTTTTATTTAATGTAGTACTGGAGGTCCTAGCCACAGCAATCAGACAACACAAAGAAATAAAAGGCATCCAGACAGGTAAGGAAGAAAAACTGTCACTGTTTGCAGATGACATGATATTGTACATAAAAAACCCTAAAGAATCCTCTCTAAAACTACTAGAACTAATATCTGAATTCAACAAACTTGCTGGATACAAAATTAATACACAGAAATCTGTTGCATTCCTATATACTAATGATAAACTAGCAGAAAGAGAAATCAGGAAAATAACTCCATTCACAATTGCATCACAAAGAATAAAATACCTAGGAATAAACCAAAACAGGGAAGTGAAAGACCTATACCCTGAAAACTACAAGACACTCTTAAGAGAAATTAAAGAGGACACTAATAAATGGAAATTCATCCCATGCTCTTGGCTAGGAAGAATTAATATTGTCAAAATGGCCATCCTGCCTAACACATTTTTCAATAAACTAGAACAATTAGTTCTAAAATTCATATGAAACCAGAAAAGACCCTGAATAGCCAAAGCAATCTTGAGAAGGAAGAATAAAGTGGGGGGGCAATTATACTCCCCAACTTCAAGTTCTACTACAAAGCCACAGTAATCAAGACAATTTGGTACTGGCACAAGAACAGAGCCATAGATCAATGGAACAGAATACAGAACCCACACATATACGGCCAGTTAATATATGATAAAGGGACCATGGACATACAATGGGGAAATGACAGCCTCTTCAACAACTGGTGTTGGCAAACCTGGACAGCTACATGTAAGAGAATGAAACTGGATTGTTGTCTAACACCATACACAAAAGTAAACTCAAAATGGATCAAAGACCTGAATGTATGTCATGAATCCATAAAACTCATAGAAGAAAACTTAGGCAAATCTCTCCTGCATATAAACATGAGCAACTTTTTCATGAACATATCTCCTCGGGCAAGGGAAACAAAAACAAAAATGAACAAGTGGGACTATATCAAAGTAAAATCTTCTGTACAGCAAAGAACATCATTAGTAGAACAAAAAGTCTTCCTACAGTATGGGAGAATATATTCATCAATTACATAACCAATAAGGGGTTAACATCCAAAGTATCTAAAAGCTTACCTGCCTCAACAACCAAAAACCAAATAACCCAATTAAAAAATGGGCAGAGGAGTTGAACAGACACTTCTTTGTGAGAGCAAGAGAAACTCCATTTTTAAAAGGCCATCTTAAGAAAAAAGCGGTTACTGGAAAAACCACCCATTATTTGTTTCAGTAACCCTCACCCCAGATAGTTCCCTAGCAATGACCTCAAGGTCCAGACACTCAAGGTCCAGGCTCTCCTGTCCCTTAAAGATAAAATACCTTACATGATACATCAGCTGGCAGCTGGGTGCCAGCCAGACTTAACCCATGGAAAATGTCCACGTTAGAGCCCCCCACCTCTCCCTGCACCTTGTAATGCTTAAAAACTTTGCCTACCCTGAGCTCAGGGCTCTCACTTTGGAATCGCTGCATCTGTGACAGGTGTGAGTCCAAGCTCGAGCTTGAAATAAATGACCCTTTTGTGTTTGCATCGGAATGGCTCGTTGGTGGTCTCTCGGGGACTCGTGACTTGGGCACAACATCTCCAAAGAAGAAACTCAGATGACCAACAGGAACATGAAAAGATGCTCCACATCGCTAATCATCAGGGAAAAGCAAATTAAAACCCAGTGTGATATCACCTCATACCAGTTGGCCAACATCCAAAAGATAAGCAACGACAAGTGCTGTCAAGGATGTGGAGGAAGGGGAAACGTCCTACACTGTGGGTGGGAGTGTAAATTAGTTCAACCATTGTGGAAAGCAATATGGAGGTTCATCAAAAAACTAAAAATAGAAATACCATTTGACCCAGGAATTCCACTCCTAGTAATTTATCCTAAGAAAACAGATCACAGATCAAAAAGAATATGCACCCCTATGTTTATCATAGCACTATTTACAATAGCCAAGACATGGAAACAACCTAAGTATCCATCAGTAGATGAATGGACAGAGAAGATGTAGTACATATACACAATTGATTATTATTCTGCCATAAGAAGAAAACAAATCCTACCATTTGCAACAACATGGATGGAGCTAGAGGGTATTAAGCTCAGTGAAATAGGCAAAGCCGAAAAAGACAAGTACCAAATGATTTCACACATATGTGGAGTATAACAACAAAGCAAAAACTGAAGGGACAAAACAGCAGCAGACTCACAGATCCCAAGAATGGACTAGTGGTTACCAGAGGGAAAGGGGTTGGGGAAGGTGGTGGGAAGGGAGGGGTAAGGGGTTTAATGGATATTATTATTACTGCACATAATATAGGGGTGGCAAGGAGAAGGAATTATAGCACAAAGAGAAGTAGTGACTCTATAGCATCTTACTGTGCTGATGGGCAATGACTGTAATGGGGTATGTGGTTGGGATCTGATAATACAGGGGAATATAGTAACCACAATATTGTTCATATGAAACCTGTGCATAGACTGTATATCAAAAATACCTTAACAAAAAAAAGAATTATCTTTTTAAGACATAAGTGGGGAAAAGAAGCACATTAAAGAGATGAAGAGAAATAAACATATAGAAGCAAATTCAGAAAAATGGAGCTCACCAGAAGTCAAGGTATAAGAGATTGTGAAAAGGATGTCATCAGAAGCCTTCAATTCTGGAATGATATAGTTCCCGTATTTTTTCATTTAACAAACACTTATTAAATTCTTACTTTGTGCAAGGGATTGTGAAGTATTGGGAATTTAGTGTTAAGCAAGGCAGATGCTGTGCCTGCTCTCTTTGAGCTTTTATTTTAGCCAAGGTGATAGACAGTATACAACCAGCTTTACTATGTATTATTTAACTACATTTTTACTAAGATCTCTGTCAATATCTCCATATACAGATAAAATAATCCCAAAGAAAGTAAATTCTGTACTAAATATATTCTCTTTTTAAAGCTCATTTCATTATAATACACTATTGTCTTCAGGTAATGCGAACATAATTACAAAAATTGACTCATCAAATTTTGTTTACTAATGGATATGTTGAAAAAGTATTACCTGATAGATACATATGTGTGTACTTGCAATTTTTTTTTGCTCTATCATTCTAACTTTGGAAACTTCTTTTCCCCTTGACAAATATTCACTCCTTTTTTATTTTGTACTAATAAACACGCTACATTATACTAATCCACAGACACTTTGTTGTAACATTTCTATTTTTCCACTGTAAAACATAACCACATACTCTCAAGTTATACAGGGAAACTAGCAACAAACAATACAACCACAAAACAAAACAGCCTTAGCCACATGAAGAAAATAAAATATTTAAGGAAGTACTCAAAATTGTGGCCTAAGAAGAATAACTTAACAGTGTAGAACTACACTGCCCAAATCAAATTCCAGCTCAGAATTCTTCATTCAAGGTTGTTATGTGGATTAGAAGAGTTAATGTATGTCGATTGTTCACAGAATTGCATGGCATAAAACCTTCAGTGATTACTTCATCTAGAACACTGCTTGGCACATGGAGGTTCAATAAATATTTTTGAATGCCAAAATCAAAGAATGAACACAGTTGATATGATTATTCCATGAAGACTCTTTGAAGAAGATAGGTCACTCTTGACATCATTACTTGATTATATTTTTCATTAAGAGAAATAAGTCTTAAAGGGTATATATCAGGTATCACTAAAATAAAATTTCAAATATCTAATTTTTATGGTATCAGAAATGTTGTATAGAGTAAAATCATTCTTTAGTTTTACTTAAAAAATGCCTTTGTAAGTTTTATTCAAACAGTTAATTAAGCCAATTCCATTTTTAATATAATCAAATGATCCTGCAGTTCCTTTTGGCAATTGCTACTTCAATCAGCCATGCTTTCTAAATCAAACTTCAACTTTCTTCTACATTATTAATGCTAAAATTATACCATAGGAAAATTAATGAAGATGTTACAGTGGAAGTGAATATTGTTTAGTCAGCTGTTTATCAGTACATCTGGTGTAAAGACTAAATAAATCTTAGGCCTTGAAGCAGAATGATAAAAATGGAAACACTTGGACAAAAAAGTAACCATTTCTCTATACATTCATCCAAAAGCTATTTCTAGACAGAATATTTTACAAGGTATTCCTCTGAAGTATTTTCCAATTTTTTTCCATTTTAGAAGTAAAATAGTACCTGTTTTTTCTATTTTCCTGACCATTTTCCAGAGAAGGTTATGTACATTAAATTCTTAAGGAAATAAATAATACTTTGATATTTTAAAAGAATTCAATATTGTTACTTCCCTTAAGTAGCAGTATGAAAAAATATGGTGTGTTATGTCTGTATTAATGGAATTGTTGATTAATTTATTGTTATATATATATCTATTGTTTATTAACATCAGGAGATATAAAACAAATATCTGCTATGTTTTTTTAATACTGGTGTTTAAAACCCTTTGAAAGAATGGTGAGTATAGTTAGTATAACCATGTGAATTTTGTGTTCAAATTATGACAGTACTTTAAGTGAAAATGGGCACTATTAATAATTATGTTGGAAAAATTGTTGTAAACTTGGTCTATCCTAGAACAAATGGGCTAATGGTCAGTACATATACTGGGTTAAAATGTTAATAGTACTCCAGATGAGTACAATATTTTACGATGTTAGCACACAAACTAAATGTCTACATTTTAAATAAGCAAATCTCAGGGTCAAATGGGACATTAGGGAACATCTTGGCCAACTTCTCTTTAGGATGTTTGGATATACTCCATAATATTTCCTAAAGTTCAAATTCGAATACCACCAATAACAAGAAACTCAGTATCTTTTCATACGTTGCATTATTTGACGGCTGTAATTGTTTGCAAAGCCATTTATTATTTTTACCCCAAGTCTGCCTTATTCTAACATGTACCTGTTTGTTCTAGATTTTTCTTAAGAGTTCAGATAAAACCAGGTAAGTTACTTTTCTACACAACTTTTCAACAATTTGAACACACTGTCATGTCCCTGAGTCATCTCTTTTCCTGGAAAACAATGCTCATGTCTCAACTCTTTCTGTCAGCTTCTTGCCCTTACTGTTTTCCTCTAAGTGTGCTGCAGTGTGTTAGTATTGTTTTGATGTGTCAATATTTCTATTAAAATAAGGTATGCACTAATGAATACAATAATACTCCCTGATTTTTGTTTGAGAACAGATAGTCTTACTTTATTCTTCACTGGGCATAACATACTGGGCAATATTGTGTTCAGATGAAGAATGGGATGATGAGTTGGAGCATATTTAAGGAAAATTACAATTTAATTTGATCCACTATTATGCTAGGAGAATATGAGTAGTGTGTGTGTGTGTTTTTGTGTGTGACTTTTCTTTATATTTCTTTACTTCATATATTTGAAGAACATCTGTTAGTGTATTGAATGTTCATAATTTGAAAATATGTTTATGTTTAACTCAATATATTATATGTAAATATAAGAAGAGAATATCCCATGCAAAAAGAAACCAATTTAAGCCTGAATTTCTGTGAAAAATAATATCATAGTAATAATCAGCATGGGAAACAGAATCCATCACCTTAGCAATTAGATGTTTAGCTTAAAGACATGAACAAGAGCATAGGCTTGTCAGAGCATCAAATTAAATTATGTATTTACTTTATTGTAGGCAACATGGAAACATGCAACAGAGCTTTGTTTTTTTGTTTTTTTGTTGTTGTTTTTAGTGAACTTAGATTATTCAAGTGACTTGAATTTGAGTACCAAAAGAACTGAGATTTCAAATAAGCCTGATGGTGCAGCAAAATTTTTTTTTTTTTGGTTTGGATGAGAAGAGTCCAGATGCAAGTACATAACTATAGCAGCTGTGGTTTCGTGCAGACATATTGCTGATCTGCTTTAAAATAAATCCCAAGCCTAGTGTTCATAAATTGATTATGTTTGGAACTCATTAGCGGCAAAGAAAGTATTTAAAATGAAACAAAATACTACTGAGTTGTTCTATAGCATGCTCTCTTCTTAACTGGAAAATTATAGGTACAATACTAATTCAGAGAATTCAGATGATATTTAGATTATGTGTACATTATAAATAAATCAATAAGAGCTCAATAAAACCCATTCAGTAAAATATATTTGGATCATTCTAGGTATTCAGTTCTTAGTTATATACTATGAAAGACATAGATCCCTAAAAAATAGCATTCCACATAAGTGGAATAACAGGACACATTCCCATGCCAGTTCAGGGCTGAAAATGAAAGCTATATAAATTCAGGAAGAGGGTATTTGTTAGAAAGGCTTTTGATACTGGTAAGACTTATTTATAAAGGTACAAATCAGAAAGGATTGGGGTCAGAGGTAATAAGGAAGGAAAGTCATTAAGAGTATGCCACATAATTACCATAATTACAGCCCTCATACACAATGAGAATGACACTGTAAAATTTCTGGCCAAAGTGCACTTGCCTAAAAGTAACAGCTCCCTGATTTTCTGTTTAAGGGAACGAGTGGGCTGCAGGTGAAACACAGAGCTCACATGTTGCTAGGGGAGGAAAGCATATGTCTTTTGTATTCTTTATCCTTTTGTAAGGAAGAGTATGTCTGGCAATCTCATAGATTTGAAATCAGTTTTTAGTCCTCTGTGAAAGACTTTTACTAGTTCTTTGTAGACACAGTAAGCATTGTTTATTATGACTGTGTCTGTGATCACACTATTTTTAACCTACCTATGGCAGAATCTTGAACTCTTCCCTAACAACTTTTATCTTACATCTCATAGAATAGATATTTTATTCAAGACAGATTTGTTGACTCTCCTATTTGCATTATCAAGTTGCAAGTCTTTAATAGTAGATTGGGTCTTTTAAATTATAATAAATTAATAATAATAATGACAACCACATTAACACCAGTGGCAGCAACTTCCATTTATCTCAGTCTTCACAATACCACAATGGGTTCTTGGAGCCATACATACTAATTTCAAGGAAAGTGAAGCAACTTGCTAAAATTTACAGATCTGATAACCTACAGGGCTTGAATATGAAAAGAAATTGACTGATTCATAAGGCTGGGCTGCTATACTTCAGTGTCTCTCATATAATGCTGGAGTGTGCTTTTTTTAAAAAATAAAAAATATTTAACCTTTGTGTCTGATTTATAGCATACTCAGTTCTTCCTATTTCTGTTTTGACCACAAGTATGTAAATTTAAAATACTTATTCAATCAGCAACTGTGAATAATTTCTTTGTCCAGCAAGCCAAAAAAAAAAAACTGGTGTGAGAAACAGAAGCTCTTTCCCAGCTTCCTTCTAATTTTACCATGCAGATGCAGGAGGTAAAAAAAAAATCTCAGTTTTAATATCCTTGCGAGAAATATAACATTTCAGGAACTTTAAAAAAAATCCATTTTTGTTTCCTACTGAAATCATGATTTCTTGGATATTTCCATCTCCAAGCCTTGTGCACCATGGAACAAAGAGGCTATTGGCCAGCTCAGAGTTCAAAGCAGATTTTTTAGTATCTTTACCAAGAGTTTTGAAAGCCACTTTTTTGTTGTTTGTTTAGAGAAAAACAAAGGCTTCTAAAATGTTGTAATTCCATTAACATTTAAAGAGACCAGTCTGGTGGCCTACATTTTTGAGTTTTACTTTAGGCCAATATGAAGAAGAGTGCTGATAAAATGCCAGTGTTCTTGCCAGCAAGTCTAGCCCCTCATCGCCCTCATCTTCCATAGGACTCCAGAGGGGAAGAAAGTTGCTTAGAAATATTTATATAAATATCAATGAGCCAAAGTTAATTGAAGATGTGTGATTTTGCTGACATAGTATTGGATAGCTGTATATCTTTGGAGACTCCCAGCTTTTGGATACACTGTGACAATACTGTCTCAGAAGCAATGAAATGAGGTTTTGTGGGAGACAGCTTAATAAATGGGCTTGAGGCAGGATTCCTGGCTCACTATACCATGAGACTTACAAATAGGTTCTTCTTGTGTTCCCATGAACACTGGTGAGAATGTCTGAGAGGAACTGTGGACTAGCAGAGGCCTGACACGGAGGAAGATAAGACTTCTGAGTATGAGAAATACTTCACTACGGCTCTCTGGTCAGGTCTAAACACTCACTTGGAAGCGAAGATGATCTAAATACTCAAAGAGAGATGACACTTTACTGATCACCAACCCACCACAGAATAAAGTTGGGCCCTCCCTTCCCCCTTCCCAATATGGCCAGGTAAGGCTTAGCCCTAAAGGTTTTGATGCCACCTTAAGAGAAACAGGGGAAAAGAGAAGGAAAATGAAAGGCTTAGTAATTCAAGAGACAGGTTTAAAAAATTGCTCTTTAAATTACTATCTCAAGCTAGTTTGTCATCTTAGACACAATCTGCTTCTGTTTTTCTCTATTACTGAATGAGTTGGATGAACTAACTCAAATCCTTGTAATATTATGACCTCAATTCTTAACCACCCTTACCATGGATCATAGACATACTACAATTCCTTCATCCACTCATCCTCCTATTTTCCCCAATGACTCCCCTTCTGCCTTCCACTAGAATCCCATGTTTTGCTTTCACCTCCCTGAAGAAATAGAATCAGAAGAGAAGTCTATACTTTATTTGCCTCCTAATTCATATCATTGCTTTCATCTTGCATCCCCACCCAAAGTCTATTCTGTAAACAGCAGCCAGAGTAGCATTTTGAATATATAAATCAGGCCATGTCATTCCCTGAAGTGCTTTCCCATTGCATCCCACTTCCCATTGGATACAATCCAAACTTTTCCCCAAAGTTTACAATCATACAAGACCTTGCCCAGAAAACTTATCTCCTGTCTTTATACTTTCTCCCACTATATCCTAGGCATTCTCTCTTTTTAACTCCACCAAATATATGAGTTTTTTCCCATGTGAGGGACTTCAAACTTAATGTTCCTTCTACCTGCAATGTTTTCTAATGAAGGAGCACAATATTCATGTGAGTTCTGAGAAGACATCCCTGCCAGTAATCTAAAATAGCCCTATCCAGATCACTTTTCCCATACTCTTTTGAAGATTTATTACTATATTGCTTATTTCTCTACTGCTAGCAAAAAGAATAGTTTCTGGCATACACAAATTGTTTTAATACATTTTTTTTGAATGAACACACAAGTCAATAAATCTCTTACAAAAGGATTAATACCATATGACAATTAACTTACTACAAGTAAAGAAATTAAGAAGATGATGTAAATAACATTATTGAAATAAAGGCCTTAGATAAGTATAATTTGTTATTTTTAGAGGTTATTTGTGACTACTTTAGTTGGACAAGAGACCCAGATGAGAGAAGAAAAAAATACTGCTTTGATCCTCATGTGGTTCAATTAGTTTTTCCCTGTTTTGCAGTCACAAAATTTGCCATGCCCCAATCAGCCATTCTGTAATTCTTTCCTCTTGTTCATATTTAGCTGGAACAATCCTAATCTGTTTCTAGTAATAGAAAACTATTCCCAGTTGGCTGGTCAGTAATATCATCATCTTATCTTTATTTGCAAGGAGGTAGTTTACAGGAATAAGAGCAATTACAAGGTTTCACTTTACCATTGACCTAACCAATCACAATGTCACCTTTTAGAATCTCATTTGAACAAAGGAGAGAGCTCTCAGATGATCAGAAAGCAAACCACTTGGGTCTCTATTAATTTCAGACCAACCTACTGAAACCAGGGTTTTTTCTTCCCTACTGAAATTTGGTATATCAGCTTCCTGCAGAGGAACTCAGGGCTGATGAAATAATATGGAGAATGTAATAAAAAGAGAGAAATGATATAATGTTCAAAGCTGTAAAGAGGTCTTCTACAAGGTCACTAAAACTCAGATGGAATTCCAGTTGGGTCTCTTTTGTTCCATTTACCACGATTTTGGAAATTGAATTTGGCTGTTAGAAACTCTTTTGCCTTCTGAACAACTGTGGCTTGAATCCATTCTTCATACAGAAAATAGAAAATATCTTCAATGTACATAATTCAACTCTGGAAATGGTTTCGATACCACACAATTGTTTTTGAAAAGAACCTGTGCTCCAAATAACTGCAGTTTAACTGTGCATTCAGTGTTCAGAATTGGCAAATAAATTGTAGATCTTTCTGATTTACTTTAAATATCATTATTCAGCTCAATTTTATCCACATTCACTGAAGCTTTAACAGTCTACATGATTCTTGTTCATGGATTAATGAGAACTTTTCCTTTTTCCCCAAGAGACTGCTATGTTGACTTCTTAAAGCTGTTTTTAAAAAGTAAAAGGAAATGATAACATCTTTCAAATGCATATATGAATAACATCATTCATAATTGTTATAACTTCAAAACTGAATATCAGATATGATCTGATTTCAGCCTAGCATATATGCAGCTAATGCTGGCCAGTGATCTTTTTAGGAGACCTGCGGTGTGGCGTTAATTATGTATATTGCTTACACCTGTAGAAAATCAGCCTGCCTTTCTAGAGCTAATAAAATTAAAAATTAAATGCAGATTACATTGAAAGGACTTTTTCAGTTATGCCTGCCACTCTTGCCTAAGAGTGTTCCATATTCAGTCCTTCTCATTTTCATGCAGATTACCACATATTTTATGAGTCAGATTAAAAAAGAATGCTTTTTTGAAATCCTACAGCTGCCAGTCTATATTACATAGTCAGGAGAAAGGAGGAGGAAACTGCTGTCCTGTTTACTATGGAAATATGACCTAAAATCCATTGCAAAGCTTCTGAGAAAAAGGGTGATATTCCCTAGCTGAATAAGAATGGTGGTTTCCTAGGGGAAGGGTCAAGATTCTCTCTGCTTTTCTCAATGTTTAATATATGGCTTTTCTTTTTTCTTTTTGGTAAAATACATATATTCCTTGAGAACAGTAGTGTGTAGAAGTTTAATTTCTGAATGTGGATATATTGTGTTCACATTCCATCTGCTGTTCACCAGCTGTGTAAGCTTGGGAGTTCACTCAATTTCTCTAGATCTCAGTGGCCTTATCTTGATGACGAGGTTGATGAAAGATTAAATTAATAAGTACCTAGAAAGCAAGAAATATGCACTAATAAATGCTAGCTGTTATTTTTGTACGTTTTGCTCAGTGATTGATTGCTGTTAATTTGCACTAAAGTCTGTCACCATTTATGATCTTTTATGCTCCTTTAGTATATATCTGTCTTCCAAGCAATTTCTCTAGTATCCCTATAGGGCAAAAATCAATCCCTATATCATCTTTGTTCTTATGGAAAAATATAGCTAGATTTGGCCCAAACCCCTCTGTTCTATAATACTACAAAGCAGTCTGGATCAGTGATTTATTTCCTAACTAGACTTTTCAAATAATTTTGTGCTAGTTAAAATGACATAGATCTAGACAATTCATAAACTCAAGTTAAAAATCTCAGTACATAGTATACTTACTGACTGAAAATATTAATCAGAAAAGAATAAAATATCAAGGCAAACATTTTTCCAAGGAGCAAATAAGATGTTAGTAAAAAAAAGACCTCAGTAATATGACTATGTCTATAAATTCACAGAAAAAAATATAGGAAATTTAACAACAAACTAATATTGGTGATGACCTCAGGAAAGGGAATATGGAGATTTGGGGTCATAGTCAAAAAAGGACTTTTTACTTATTTGTGTGGTTATTTTTTAATATGTATTTCTTGTGTAAATTCCTTTTTAAAAAGTGTATGTATATATACACCTTGGTTTTCACTTTTCCTGACTTTAAAGTAATTTGAGGTAGCTTATAAAATAATGACACTGACGAATAAACTTAAAAGAAAAAAATCTGCCTTAAGAAAATACAGCAATAATAATAGTTATGAGTTTCTCAGCAACTATAACAAAAGAAAAAAAAACAGCTTTTGTGATGTATACTTGTCTTGCCAATGGGTTTCAGCCCTGAACAAGTTCACTAAGGATTCAGTGAGACCAAAAAAAAAATGACAGTGGAACATTCTTGGGGTGACAGGGTTTATACCCAACTTTATTTCCATGGTGGCAGGTCAACCCTAGAATCCTGTCCATTCAGAGCAAGTCTGCATGTAGCAAGTCAGTCTCTGCTCTGGGAACTCTGCCCCCACAGCCATTTCAGGCTCTGTGCTCGGTGCTGCCACTACTCGTCTCTGCTCTCCTGCAGCCTTGCAGCCATGCAGCCGTGCAGCCCAGAGCACTGTGCAGAGCTCCTTATGTAGGGTAACATATTGCCCACACATGTGTAGTGAGCAAGTGGACCAGGGCCAGGTGAGAATCTGGCCATAGGAACTTTCACTTTCTCCACAATACTTGAAACCAATATAATATTGTATATTGACTATACTTGAATAAAAAATGTATAGAAACAACTTTGGTGAGTTATATTTGTTTTGCAAGTTTGTAAAAGAAGTGAAGATTCATATGGCCAGGATTCTCACCTGGCCTTGATTGGCTTGCTCACTACACACATGTGGGCAATATGTAGTGATTAATTCTATATAAAGAACTTCACCCAGTGCTCTGGGCTGCTGCAAGTCTGCAGAACAGAGGTTGGAGTGGTAGCAGCGCCACGGACAGAGACAGATGGCTGCGGGGGCAAAGATTCCCAGAAACAGAGACTGGCTTACCTTAAGCAGACTTGCTCTGAGTGGACAGGATTCTAGTGGTTGACCTGCCATGATGGAAATAAAGCTGGGTATAAACTCTTTCACCCCAAGAATGTTCCATTGTCATTTTTTTTGGTCTCACTGAATCCCTAGTGAACTTGTTCGGGGCTGAAACCCATTGGCAAGACAAATTCTACAAGTTTGTTAAATGTTTTCCCATATATATTTCATAGATATCAAGGGAAAATTTATCATATAGGTTCTACGTTTCCTCATAGACTTTATATTTTCAACATAATGTTATAAAAAACAGATATATTACAATAGGGAATATTGTTTTTAAGGATCCTCTTCAAAGCTGACAAATAGAATTTAAAATGAGTCAAATTGCAATAATTTATGAATACTAGTATTACCTTAATTTTATATATGAAGAAACTGATGCATAAAGAATTTAAGTTACCCAAGATCAGACAGCTAGTAATTGGGAGCTGTAGAAATAAACAAGGACCATGCAATGAAAACAAAAGACTATTTATTCAGATGGGTATATCAAGGAAGTCAGCTGTCATCAGTTGTGTTTGGCAGAGACTCAAAAGCAAGCAGAGGAGTGAGAAGACATTTTAATGAAAAAAGAGAAGGCTTTGAATATGCTGATCAGAGGTTGCTAATATGAGGAAGCTGGAGGTAGGCTAACTAGAAGCAAGGCATCTTACTGTGATTGGTTTAGGGGTCGCATTTGGCTTTGTTGGTCATTAGTTGGAAAAGGGGCCAAAAAGAAGGAAGCTGGCAGTCACTGACCAAGTTCGAACTTTTCTGGGCCAATTACTTCAGAAGTTGTGGTTTGACTTCCTGAACTGGTTACTGCAGAAGTTATGGTTTCACTTCCCAAGCTGGTTGCTGTGGAGATTGTGAGTGAGTTTTATTTTCATATGTGGTCAAGCAATTGCCCATTTGTTTGTTCAGTTTCTCAGAGCCAAGACCAAAACCCAGATTTTATGAGCCTAGCTTAGCCACACTCTTGAGTAAAATCTGTTATAAACTTTTTTCTAATGAGTAAAATTAAATGAGCTATTCCTTTCTTACTGATGATTTATGTAATTGGTTCTTAAAGAGAGGTCTGGAAGCTGCATCAACATTACCTGGCAACTTGGTAGAAATACAAATTGTTAGGCCCTATTCCAGACCTAATGAATCTGACAGTGATTTTGATGTGCTCTTTAGTTTGAACTACAGATGTAGGTAACAAATTGAATTAAAAGCAAATGCAAGACGACTGGCCTTTATACAAATTATTTTCTGGTTTAAAAAATCACTTGTAGATTTCTTCAAAAAGCATAAAGGAACATAAACACCAGTATTGTATGACTTTTTTTTTTTTAACATGACACCTCACTCTCTTAACTAACATAGTCAATTCATACTTTTTGAAGTTATTCAACAATATTAGTGGGTGGTAGAAATAGAAATGGAAACTGTCAGCAATTGTGGTATCCATTAAAAAAAAGAAGGGTGAGCATTTAGATTGTATAGCTAAAAATCAGGCCATACAACTAAATCTAAGGGGATTAACCCCAAAAGTATTTTTATTTGTCATGCTTAGAAAAACATAAGTAAAATTGATCAAAGTGGGAATTTTATATTGGCTCCTTTATTTTACATGATCCAGATGATTTTAACAAGAATCTTAGGTTGATAATGTTATTTCTCCAGGCAGAAGAACTTGTCTTTTAATGCTTCCCCTTGGTCTGGATGAAGATGATGCAATTAATCTGAAGAATTTTATTAATCCATTTCCTACTATGCATCCTATAATTTGTTACAAGTTGGTGCTCTTTGACCGTTTATCTGCAATGCTTCACAAACATTTCACTCTGTAATGTTCCACGATCTCCTTACACTTGATTGAGATAAATATTAAAGTGGAATAAAATCTGGTTATTTGGGATTTCTGAATAACTCATATAAACCATCATTATTGCAGCAGAAGTTTCAAATGGAACTAAAACACTTGGAGCCACTTTGACTTAGAAATCTTTTTCCATGGAGCCACTTATCTGAAATCTTTTTCCTATAAAAATCAGTGAGATTTTTAATCAAAGTCCCTATTAGATTTTTTTCCTGAAAAAAACATGTGTTTGTAATGTGTTCTGAATAACATGACATGTATTGAAACTCTATTAATATCAAAATACCAAATGGAAAAGTTGAAAATTTTTGCTTTCAAGTGACTGGATCCATTTAAATACAACCATTCAGCACCTTATTAGCTATAAATGTGCTGAGAGGTTTTCATTTCACAAATTCAAGGAAACAAGATGACTACCACTGAAACTTTTAGTGTTTTCTCTAAAGTTGTCAACTTAAGTAGAACAAACTCCAGATCTCCAGTATTGAAATAATATTTAATGAGAGGTCAGTAAATTTGAATGATAGCATTATATAGTTGAATTACATAAGTTGTGCAATTATAAATAATGACTATACACCTGAATTTTTAGCATGCATATAAATACATGCATGCTTTTGTGAGATGGATGTGGCCAGAATATATAGTTTATATCTTCTATAATTTTTTTAAGGTTAAATTTTAAGAAAAGAGATCACCTCCTAATAAATTTCAAATAACTTGAGGTGAATTTTCTTTTAGCTCTCTTCTCCAAATTTTGCCAGAATTTGAAGGAATTCATAGAACATTTATTAAAAACAAAACAGCAAAAACAAATTACATGATGGTTTGTTATTAATTTCAATTTATCTATAATCTATTTATTTAGACTAAACCATTTCCCATGAAATTAATTTTACATGTAATAGATAAATCAACATAAGTATATTTCTATGTGAACTTTAATTTATTGATATTACTAGTTTAGGTGCATTGTTGTTGAAATTAACTGAAATTTCAGGAGAAATGGATAACTTTTAACCTAGCCTATGACATTGATATGAAATTAGTGGCTCTTAAATGTTGGCAGCATATGAAAATCACCTGATAACATTCTAAATATAATGATATTTGCTGGCCTTCATTCCCAGATTCTGAATTATTTTAGGTAGCATTCTGGGACTGATAATTTTTTAAAACCTTCCAGGTAATTCTAATGTGTAGCTTGGGTTGAGAACCACTATAGTATGTCTCAGATTCTACATGCATCAGAATCACCTGGAGGGCTTGTTAAAACACAGATTGCTGACCTCCATCCCTGGAGTTCTTGTTTCAGTAAGTCTGGATAGACTGGAAAATTTGCATTTCTAATAAATGGTGATGCTGCTGGTCTAAGAATTACACTTTGAGAACTATAGATCAGATACATAGATAGAGATGTTAGCATAAACACAAACATCTCAAATAATTTAAAGTGTAATAAACTTTTCTAAGTAAGGAAATACAACTCAACACTGGCTCCTTGTTTTCATAAAAACAATTTTATTGGAGCACGGCCATATTCATTTACATAGTGTCTATGATGGTTTTTGCTGTGACAAGGATAAGCCTGAAATATTTATTATCTGGCCCTTTTAGGAAAAGTTTGCTAATCACTGCTCTTAATCATTGCAAATGGTAATATAAACCAAATAGCTTATATGGCAAACAGCAATAGCTATAAAACAATTAAAAAAAACAAAAACCAGTAATCATTAACATAACACCATATCTTATACATATAAAGTCTGAGCTTCAGACTTCTGTGCCAATTATGTTTTTTGGCCATCTCTTATTGAATGTCTCAAAGGCAGCTAAAACTCAATACATCCTGTACTAAACCTATGATCTTCCTCCCCAGGAACCTCCTCCAAGTTCTTCCTACCATTAGCAATGCCTATGCAGACACTACCCCATCCAGAATCCAAAGAATCACATTTGGCACGTCCCTTTCCCCCGACTGTCCAGTTTTAAGTGTTAGGAATTTTTATCTTCATCCACTTTTCTCCATCTTTATCGTTACTACTATCAATAGAGATATCCATCATCTTTATTCTGGACAAATAAAATAGATTTTTAACTAGACTTTCTGCACTTTGGCAGCCCTCGAATCCAGTTTTTACCCTTTAACTAGTGTATGCTTCCCTCAGTTTAAATTCAAAATCTGAACCCTTTTTCTTAAAACCCTTCAGTGGCTTTCCATGAGCTAAAAGCTTGCAGTGTGGTCGGGTCCTCCATACCTCTGTCTACTATCTTGACATGCCAAGCTACTTTCAGTTCTTTTTACTCATCTACTTCCTCTTTGGTGATGGGTACCAAAGGTCTTTGGACATGCTATTTCCTCTCCTTGAAATACTCTTGCTTATCCCTTTCATCTAACTCACTCCTACCCATTCTTTAAATATCAACTGGAGTCTCACTTCCTCAGAGAAGCTTTCTTTGATCTTATTACTAAAACTCTGCTATAGACTCATATTTTAATTTACCTTTACCTTTAACCCTTCCTATAACTATACTTTCAGACTGTTTAAATAATTATTTGATTTATCTGTCTCCCCTATAAAATTATAATCTCAATGAGAACAGGATTTATGCTTTATATTACTTCTCAGTATTGCATCTTTAGTACTTTGCAGGTGCCTGACATACAGTGTATATTCACAAGTCATTTTTTAATCAAATAATGAGTCAATAGATAAACATTAGCCAAAAAACTATTTATGCTAACATATTTATAAATTGACCTCACCAATTAAAAGTCATAGAATCAAACTGGATTCAAAATACATAGGCAATGAAAGGGAATATTGGTCAGGGAGAATAGCAAATTCATATACTTTAAAAGTGTATGTGAACTAATTTAAAATTATACTTCAGCAGTTAGTTGGAAAACTACATTGGTAACTTGAGGAATACAGAGATTTCTTTTTCCCTAGGTGCTGTAGGGTTCCAGATAGTTGTCAGGACCCCAAATATTTGGTAAGAGAATTGGAGAATGACCCTTGTTTTAGGCAGCATCTTCATTCATTGAGCATTTATATTGTGCTAAGCGCTAGAATTATTAAAATGGTCTCTGAAGAGTTTATTGACTAGTAGAGGAGAGAGTTATAATAACCAAATAATTGTAATATTGATATTGATGATGACAAAAAGAATTGGAAATGACATCAGGGGAACTTTTGAAGCCCTTATTTGTTAGAAGATAGATTCACTTTTGTTTTCAGATTTATTCTAAAAGCAGGTCCATTTAAAGAAATATTTATTATTTAAATTTTTACATCTCTTTCTCTTGAAGAAGTCTTATTAAAACTTCATAACTCACTAATTGTTTGTCTGTACGACCACTGTTCTTCTTGGGACTCATCTGAAACAGAAAATTCCTTTGTTTCTTTCCTCTTCTTTTGTCCTTACATTCAGTACCCAAATCCTTTATGGTTTTCATACACAAAATTCGTTTGCTGTAATACCTACTGTCATATCAACTGAACTATTCCAGTGGACTCAGAACTAGTCTCCCCCACATCTGATTTGTTCACTATTTTTTACCACAGATTAATCTTCCTAAAGCAGCACTTTAGTTCTTTCAGTTTTCTGCTTAATAATTTTCTGGCTTCCCATATTTTTAGGGTCTTTCAGAAACTGATCCCAACTCAACTCTCTAAGGAACTGTTTCTTAGTTCAGGCATCATTACCCACCTTTCAGGGACAACCACTCTCTTGTCTTGTATAGTTATAGATGAGGTGTGTCTAATTCTGAATTCTACATACATAAGATAATAAAAGTTGTCTGGCTTGTTCCAAATTATATTTATAAGATTTGTGTTGGTGTATAATTACCCCATGTTAATTTCCGTTTTACATTGTATTGCATTACACACCACAATTTATTACCCATTTTTCCACGAATAGGCTTTAAGAATGCTATTCCTTTTTTAAACTTTTGAATGAATTAAGATGGACATTTTAGGCCAATTAATACAACATTAACATGTTTAAGCATATCAATACTTTTAAATTGATTGTAACATTATACTAAGAAAAGTCACTAAATTAGGCAGACAAGAACAATTAGAAAAAAATGTGATGTCAACACTTTGCTTGGACAAGACATTAATAGAGTATCAATCTTGAATTTTTATTAGGAGAAATCCAGTCACCCTTAATTTATATAAATACTGGGTACTACTCATCTCAATTTTGCAGCTTCCTATTACTATGCTTTGCTTGAAGTACTCCTGTTATACATACAATGGTTGTACCAACAGAAATTAAGCTAAAAATTAACATTCTTCACTTCTTTTGTGAATGATACAGTTGTTCCCTCAGATTAAGGTCAATGAGACTTTAACACTCTGAAAAATATAGACAGGGTTTGGAAACACTTCAGTCAAGGAACTTATTTGGAAATGATTCTTATAAGATTTAATTAAAGTGATTTACAGT
>JAVSCE010018686.1:0-37569 GCA_032199065.1 Smutsia gigantea | reverse complement strand
TTTTTGGAAAACTTTAAGGAGAATCGGTGCTATTTCTTCTCTATATGTCTGGTAGAATTCAGAGGTGAATCCATCAGGCCCAGGGGTTTTGTTCTTGGGTAGTTTTTTGATTACCAATTCGATTTCGTCACTGGTGATTGGTCTGTTTAGTTTTTCTGTTTTTGCTTGGTCAGTCTTGGAAGGTTGTATTTTTCTAAGAAGTTGTCCATTTCTTCTATGTTTTCCAGCTTGTTAGCATATAGATTCTCATAATATTCTCTTATAATTCTTTGTATTTCTGTGGTGTCCACTGTTATTTTTCCTTTCTCATTTCTGATTGTGTTTATGTGTGTAGATTCTCTTTTTCTCTTAATGAGTCTGGCTAGGGGTTTATCTATTTTGTTTATTTTTTCAAAGAACCAGCTCTTGGTTTTATTGATTTTTTCTATTGTTTTATTCTTCTCAATTTTATTTATTTCTTCTCTAATCTTTATTATGTCCCTCCTTCTGGTGACTTTGGGCCTCATTTGTTCTTCTTTTTCCAATTTCAGTAATTGTGTCTTTAGACTATTCATTTGGGAATGTTCTTCCTTCTTTAAATAGGCCTGGATTGCAATATACTTTCCTCTTAGAACTGCCTTTGCTGCGTCCCACAGAAGTTGTGGCTTTGTGTTGTTGTTGTCATTAGTCTCCATATATTCTTTGATTTCTGTTTTGATTTGGTCGTTAACCCATTGATTAATTAGGAGAGTGTTGTTAAGTCTCCATGTATTTGTGAGCCTTTTTGATTTCTTTCTAAAATTTATTTCTAGTTTTATACCTTTGTGATCTGAGAAGTTGGTTGGTAGGATTTCAATATTTTTGAAATTACTGAGGTTCTTTTTGTGGCCTAGTATGTGGTCTATTCTGGAAAATGTTCCATGTGCACTTGAGAAGAATGTGTATCCTGTTGCTTTTGGGTGTAGAGTTCTGTAGATGTCTGTTAGGTCCATCTGTTCTAGTGTGTTGTTCAGTGCCTCTGTGTCTTTACTTATTTTCTGTCTGGTTGATCTGTCCTCTGGAGTGAGTGGTGTGTTGAAGTCTCCTAAGATGAATGCATTGCTGTCTATTTCCTCCTTTAATTCTGTTAGTATTTGTCTCACATATGCTGGCGCTCCTGTGTTGGGTGCATATATATTTATAATGGTTATATCTTCTTGTTGGACTGACCCCTTTATCATTATGTAATGTCCTTCTTTATCTTTTGCTACTTTCTTCGTTTTGAAGTCTATTTTGTCTGATACAAGTACTGCAACACCTGCTTTTTTCTCTTTGTTGTTTGCATGAAATATCTTTTTCCATCCCTTCATTTTTAGTCTGTGTATATCTTTGGATTTGAGGTGAGTTTCTTGTAGGCAGCATATAGATGGGTCTTGCTTTTTTATCCATTCTGTTACTCTGTGTCTTTTGATTGGTGCATTCAGTCCATTTACATTTAGGGTGATTATTGATAGGTATGTACTTATTGCCATTGCTGGCTTTAGATTCGTGGTTACCAAGGGTTCAAGGGTTGCTTCTTTACTATCTAACAATCTAACTTAACTTTCTTGTTAAGTTATTGTAAACACAGTCTGATGTTTCTTTCTTTCTCTCCCTTCTTATTCCTCCTCCTCCATTCTTTCTATAATAGGTGTTTTATTCTTTGCCTTTACTTGGTATTTGGATGGTCTGCTTTCTTTGCTATGATTTTTTTTCCCTCTGGTGACATCTTTTTAGCCTTAGGTGTGCTTCCATCTAGAGCAGTCCATTTAAGATATCCTGTAGTGGTGGTTTATGAGAGGCAAACTCTCTCAACTTTCGTTTATCTGGAAATTGTTTAATCCCTCCATCATATTTAAATGATAATCGTGCTGGATACAATATTCTTGGTTCGAGGCCCTTCTGTTTCATTACGTTAAATATATCATGCCATTCTCTTCTGGCCTGTAAGGTTTCTGTTGAGAAGTCTGATGATAGTCTGATGGGTTTTCCTTTGTAGGTGATCTTTTTTCTCTCTCTAGCTGCCTTTAATACCCTGTCTTTATCTTTGATCTTTGCCATCTTAATTATTATGTGTCTTGGTGTTGTCTTCCTTGGGTCCCTTGTGTTGGGAGATCTATGAGCTTCGGTGGACTGCGAGACTACTTCCTTCCCCAGCGAGGGAAAGTTTTCAGCAATTATTTCTTCAAAGACACTTTCTATCCCTTTTTCTCTCTCTTCTTCCTCTGGTACTCCTATAATGCGAATATTGTTCCGTTTGGATTGGTCACACAGTTCTCTTAATATTCTTTCATTCCTAGAAATCCTTTTATCTCTCTCTGCCTCAGCTGCTCTGTACTCCTGTTCTCTGTTTTCTATTCCATTAACAGTCTCTCGCATCTCATCCATTCTGCTGTTAAGCCCGTCGATCGCTTGTCTGATTTCTGTATTGTCTTTCCTCAGTTCCCTCACTTCCTCCCTCAGCTCTTGCACATTTCTCTGTAGGTCCATCAGCATGGTTATGACTTTTATTCTAAATTCTTTTTCAGGGAGGCTGTGCATTTCCATCCCTTCAGACTCCCTCTCTGGGGTTGTCTGGTTGATTTTGGTCTGAACCATATTCCTCTGTCTTTTCATGGCTGTATAATTTGGTCTCTGATAGTTGCCACGTATGTCAGCTGGGCTCTTTAAGACTTTAAAAAGAGAAGAAAAAAAAAGAGAGAAAAAAAAGAAAAAAAGATGGAAAGAAAAAAAGAAAAAAAGAAAGAAAAGAAAAAACAAAAACAAAAACAAAAACAAAAAAACAAAAAAAAACAAAAAAAATGCCCACCAGACGTAGATTCTGTGGGAATGCTCTAGGTGGCGCTATTGCCCCACTATTCCACAGCTGTGACTGTGCCGCTCCGCAGGGCCCTTTATCGCTCTGGCAGGGGTGGGAACGAATAGGAGGCTGTTGATCCCAGTGAGAAGGGTTAAGTATGGCTACGCTTCCTCAGTCGCCAGCTAAGGCGTCTGAAACTCCCCAGGACTCCCAGCCTGCTGGGCTGAGTGTGCTGGGGCGATCCGGCTCCTCCGCTGGTGGGCTGCTGCATTCTTAAGGTAAATTCCTAGGAGTGGAATTCCTGGGTCAAATGCTATTTCAATTTTTATTTTTTGAGGAACCTCCATATTGCTTTCCACAATGGTTGAACTAATTTGCATTCCCACCAGCAGTGTAGGAGGGTTCCCCTTTCTCCACATCCTTGCCAGAATTTGTTGTTCCTTGTCTTTTTTGGATGTTGGCCATCCTAACTGGTGTGAGGTGATATCTCATTGTGGTTTTAATTTGCATTTCTCTGATGATTAGTGATGTGGAGCAATTTTCACGTGCTTGTTGGCCATTGAAATTTTGTGTTTGGAGAAGTGTCTGTTCAGATCCTCTGACCATTTTTTTAATCAGGTTATTTGTTTTTTGTTTGTTGAGGTGCATCAGCTCTTTATATATTTTGGATGTCAGCCCCTTATTGGATATGTCATTTATGAATATATTCTCCCATACTGTAGGATGTCTTTTTGTTCTGCTGATGGTGTCCTTTGCTGTACAGAAGCTGTTTAGTTTGATATAGTCCCACTTGTTTGTTTTTGCTTTTGTTTCCCTTGCCCGGGGAGATATGTTCATGAAGAAGTTGCTCATGTTTATATTCAAGAGACTTTTGCCTATGTTGTCTTCTAAGAGTTTTATGGTTTCATGACTTACATTCAGGTCCTTGATCCATTTCAAGTTTACTTTTGTGTATTGGGTTAAACAATAATCCAGTTTCATTCTCTTGCATATAGCTGTCCAGTTTTGCCAACACCAGCTGTTGAAGAGGCTGTTATTTCCCCATTGTATGTCCATGGCTTCTTTATCATACATTAATTGGCCACATATGTGTGGGTTTATATCTGGGCTCTTTATTCTGTTCCATTGATCTATGGGTCTGTTCTTGTGCCAGTACCAAATTGTCTTGATTACTGTGGATTTGTAGTAGAGCTTGAAGTTGGTGAGTGTAATCCCCCCTGCTTTATTCTTCCTTCTCAGGATTTCTTTGGCTATTCAGGATCCTTTGTGGTTCCATATGAATTTTAGAACTATTTGTTCCAGTTCGTTGAAGAATGCTGTCAGTATTTTGAGAGGGATTGTATTCAATCTGTAGATTTCTTTAAGCAGGATGGCCATTTTGACAATATTAATTCTTCCTACCTAGGAACATAGGATGTATTTCCATTTATTAGTGTCCTCTTTAATTTCTCTCAAGAGTGTCTCACAGTTTTCAGGGTATAGGTCTTTCACTTCCTTGGTTAGGTTTATTCCTAAGTATTTTATTCTTTTTGATGCAATTGTGAATGGAATTGTTTTCCTGATTTCTCTTTCTGCAAGTTCATTGTTAGTGTATAGGAATGCAACAGATTTCTGTGTATTAATTTTGTATCCTCAACTTTGCTGAATTCAGATATTTGTTCTAGTAGTTTTGGGGTGGATTCTTTAGGGTTTTTTATGTAAAATGCATTATGCATATTCAATTAATATTTGCTAAGGGCATGGATGGGTGGTTGGATGGATGTGAAGAAACCCTGTTTGGAAGCCCCCTGTATTGTCCTCTACTCAGCAGTAACCATTCCTCTTTCTTACAGATCTCCAGGGTGGCTTTCTGTTTTATTCTTTATCTCCAGCTCTCCAGAAGCATTCTAGCTTTTTGCATTCAGTCAAGTAAAAAATTAAAAATATTGATAACAAAGAGTTCTCATCCTAATGCACAGTTTAAATAAATGGGGGGCTGAATACAATCCTATACCTACAGTGAGCACAGTGCTGACTGTGCGCTGGGGAAAGATGCCAAGGAAATGTGATATAGCCACCAGGAAATTATAATATCACTGGACAATCAAGATTAGTGTTCAATAAATGAATAAATAAGTATACTCACAACAAAGGGATAAAAATCATATAATCATTTCAATAATTACCAAAAAAGTTTTGACAAAATTCAACATCCATTCATAATAGAAATTCTCAACATAATGCGTATAGAGGAAACATACCTCAACACAATAAAGGCTATATACAACAAACCCACAGCTAACATCATACTCAATGGTGAAAAGCTGAAAACTTTTCCTCTAATATCAGGAATAAAACGATGATGCCCATTCTCACCACTTTTATTCAACATAGTACTGGAAGTCCTGGCCACAGCAATCACACCAGAAAAAGAGATAAAAGGCATCCACATTAGTAAGGAGGAAGTAAAACTCACTATTTGCAGATGACATGACATTATATATAGAAAACCCTAATGACTCCACCAAAAAACTACTAGAATTAATAAGTGTATACAGCAGTGTTGCAGGATACAAAATAAATATACAGAAATTTGTTGCATTCCAATATACTAACAATGAGCTGGCAGAAAAAGAAACCAACAAAACCATTCCATTTACAACTGCATCAAAAAGAATAAAATATATGAAATAAACCTAACCAAGGAGTTTAAAGACCTCTGAAAACTATAAGACACCAATGAAGAAATTGAAGAAGACATAAATCAATGGAAATCTATCCCATGTTCATGGATAGGAAGAATTAATATTGTCAAAATGGCCATCCCACCCGAAGCAAGTTACAGAGTCAATGCAATCCCTATCAAAACACCAATAGCATTTTTTAATGAACTAGAGTAAATAATCCTAAAATTTATATGGAACCACAGAAAGACCCCAAATAGCCAAAGCAATCTTGAGAAAAAAGAACAAAGCTGTGGGCATCATACTCCCTGACTTCAAGCAAGACAACAAAGCACCAGTAATCAAAACAATATGGTACTGGCGCAAGAACAGAACCATAGATCAATGGAACAGAATAGAGAACACATGGTGAAATAATCTATGACAAAGAAAGCAAGAATATATGGGGAAAAGACAGTCTCTTTAATAAATGGTGTTGAGGAAAACTGGACAACTAACTACATGCAAGAGAATGCAACTGAGTTACTCCCTAATGCTATATACAAAAGTAAACTCAAAATGACTTAAAGACCTCAATATAAGACATGAAACCATAAAACTCTTAGAAGAAAACATAGGCAAAATCTCTTGAACATAAGCGTGAGTAATTTTTTTTTGGACACATCTCCCCAGGAAAGGGAAACAAAATAAACAAGTAGGACTACATCAAACTAAAAAGCTTCTGTACAGCAAAGGACACCATCAACAAAACAAAAATGCAACCTACTCTATGGAGGATATATTTGTAAATGATATATCCAATGAGGGGTTAACATCAAAAACACATAAAAAAACTCATATGCCTCAACACCAAAAAAATAAAAAAATAAACAAATAAACCAATTAAAAAAGGGGCAGAGGACCAGAATAGAATTTTTTCCAAAGAAGGCATAGATGGCCAACAGGCACATGAGAAGATGCTCTACATCACGGGTCATCAGGGAAATGTAAATTGAAACCACAATGAGATATCACCTCACACCAGTCAGAATGGTCACTGTCCAAAAGACAAGAAATAACAAATGTTGGTGATGATGTGGAAAGAGGGAACCCTCCTATACTGTTGGTGGGAATGTGAATTGGGGCCACTACTATGGAAAGCAATATGGAGGTTCTTCAAAAAGCCAAAAATAGAAATACCATAGGATCCAGTAATCCTACTTCTAGGAATTTACCCAAAGAAAACAAAATCTCTGATTTGAAAAAATATATGCACCCCTAAGTTTATTGCTGCATTATTTACAATAGCCAATTATGGAAGCAACCAAAGTGTCCATCAACAGATGAATGGATAAAGCAGAAGTAATACATATCAACAGAGTATTATTCAGCCATAAAAAAGAAAGAAATCCTGTTATTTGCAGCGGCATGGATAGACTTAGAGGGTCTTATGCTAAGTGAAATAAGCCAGGTGAAGAAAGATAAATACCTTATGATTTCACTTATTTGTGGAATCTAAAAACAAAACAAAATGAACAAAACAGCAGTAGACTCATAGCACTAAGAAGTGACTGGTGATTACCATAGGAGAGGGGTTGAAGTGGATGGAGTGTGTGAGGGAGATAAACAAAATCTCAATCATAATATAAATCAGACACAGGGATGAAAGCACAGTCTAGAGAATATAGTCAATAACTCAGTAACATCTTTCTATATTGACAGACAGTAATTACATTAGTTTGGGTGAGCATTTATTAATGTGTATAACTGTTGAATCATGATGTATACTGGAAACTAAATTAATATTGCATATAAACTATACTTCAATTTTTAAAAATCCAAAAAAAATGAAAACCAGAACAAAGCCAGCAAGTACCAAATTGTATAATTTGGACTCAAAGTTATGCGAGAACTTGGATTGTACACAGTCATTAATACTTATGATATTAAGAGTTCTGTCTCTCAGAGACAATTCTTTAAACACTTCCGGAGATAAGCTTCTTTGAGGTGGTTGAACGGGTATGAATTTGTCCAACCTAATGAATTTCTGAAGTTTCATTCTTTCCATGATGGTACTGCTATCCTGGAAGATCCTTTCTTTGCTTGCTTCTTCCATTCTTCTCTTTCCCTCCCACCTTCATTGTCCCCTCTCCCCACTGTCTATTTCACACTCAAAATTACAACTGACAGTGCAAATTGAATGAGATTATGAAAATCAATGGCAGGAAGGCTGCGTAAAACCCCAAAATGACTAATCAAGTGATAGTTTCCAAGAGCAAACCAGATTCTCATTTCTTCACTTGAAAGAGGGCAGTATGGCTCACACTGCTAGACAAATGTCCCTTTGCCCTCTCTGGGTCTCCCTGACCCCTGTCCCAAGACCCTTAAAAGGCATTCTCTTAAAAATATCCTTAAATATTGATTTTATATGACCCTGGATCTGCCTAGTATTTAAAGACGGAATTACTATGTCAGTGAAAAGCTCTTATATTTCAATATCAGCAAAGAAAGCTAAGACAATAACCGATAACAAGAATCTCCCCCCAAACTCTGTGGACTGTAGCTATCTTAAGGATAGTTGATATAAATGTGAGTACCTGAAAAAAGTTCTATTGTAACTCAACAACACTGGTGTTGATTTTTTTTCTTTAGAAAAAGCCTTAGATATATGGTATATGCTTGGATCCAACAATGCCTCTTCTAAGAATTTAGGTATAAACACAGATAAAGCTACAAGGAGGCTCAGCAAAGCTTTGTTTATAGTCATAAAAGCTTGGAAACAACCATAGAGAAACATTTCATCTATATTATGTTGATACTATGGAAGGAAAATGGTTTTACCGAAAAGTACTAAAGGGAAATACTCAGAATATATTACTGAAATGTTGGTTTCAAATTAATAGAAATAGTATGATCGCATGTTAACAGGAAATATGGTGAAAACTGTAACATGGCAGTATTCACATTCTTCCTACTTCCACCTCCAAAACAAATTCAGTCCTTGCCTGCCCAGGTTCCCAATACCACTGCCATGATCCCCAAGTTACCTTTACCATCCATATCAGTGACAGCTTACCTTAAGAAGAATTCTGTTTTTCTCAGGTAAATTCTTTAAGTTTTATGATGTGTAATCAGAATAATGCAGAGAGAAATGGACCTAAAGAGAGAGAAAAAGGAGGACTGCCATGTACAGGGCAACTAAATCTACATAATAGGGTGCTGCAATATAGCAAAAAGGAGTCAAGCTGGGGAAGAGGAAAGGTTTTCAAGGGGGTGTGGAACAGCATCATGACGTAGCGGGATGGAAGAGGAAAGAGTCGTGAGAACTTACTATGGAGATGTGTTTGAGCCCCTTCATGGTTTTGTAGATGTGGTACTAAAGAATTTGAGTTCTTTAAATATTAATTTTGTTTGCTGGACCCAAAACTGTGAGGGGCTTGGATATATTAGGGTTATACTTACATGCAAATGCACAAGGGAAAAAATATTGTACGTTTACCCATCGAATTATTATATGATTTAGATAAGATTGTTTAATTTTTACATATATGTATTTTCCAAAGTTTCAAGTTCTATGCATGTGTGTGTGATTTTTCTCATTTAATCCTCAAGTACCTCCATGAAGGAGGTGTCATGATGGCACCTAGATGACAGATGAGGAAACTGGGGAACGGAGAGACAGGCTTGGCCATCTGCCCTAAGTCACACAGCCAGTAGGTGAGGGGTTAGGAAATGACCCCAGGCAAACTGCTTCCAGAACCAGTGCCCCAAACAATAACTACATAGGCTCTTATTCTCTTTTATTTTTTAAATTTTCAAGTGAAATGTTTCCATTCTATATGGAAATCATAATACGAGAGTTATCAGTCAATTGTCCCTTCAACATACTTTAAATTTTTATCCCTTTGCCTTATCTGTGCTGCATTCTGGGTGAATCCGTCAGTGCTACCTCCCAATTCATTAATTCTCCCTACAAGTGTGAAATTTTCTTATGTTGAAGACTATAATTTTTTTCATTTTCCAGGATTTCTAATCCATGTTTTCTCGTTTCAGATTTCATGTGTTACTTTTGTTCAACAATTTATTTTCAATGAATTATATGACTTCCTTTCTCTCCTTGAATACTCTAAACATATATAATTCAAAGTCTTTGTCGGAAAATTAACAGTCTCATCTAATGAATTCATGTCTTTCTTATCATTAGATTTCTTTATATATGCTTACAGCTATTAATTTTCAGGTTTATTATAAATTGAAAGGATTTTTGTTTTCTTTTTTTTCTCCTTCTCCCTCTTTGCTGGCTCTCATTCTAGGAGTTTTGAAGCTGCCTCCACCTGATGTCCCAGACCCCAATTCAGAACACAACCTCATAAGGACAATCTAGACATGTTCTGGGGTGATAACTGGGATATCACCAATCAAGTCACTGAGTTAGCAAGCAGTCTGGTTCAGGTGTTGGTCAAACCACTGGGTTTGTGTCCTCCTCCCTCCCAAATCATGCACGTTCCATGGGGCACAGGGTCCAAGCATTAATCAGTTGCTGTTTCCCCATCCCTGGCCGCCCAAATCTTCTATATGAGACACTGAGTCCCAATCCAAGACTTGGCTTGAACAATCCTGCATCCAGTCCTCCAACTCTCATGGAACATATTCAAGTCCCTGTTACCCAAAAAAGCCAAGCTCCTGTCTGCTTTCAGATCCAGAGCTCAACAAGCCTGAAACTTCTACCCCACTCACCACTTATATTGTTTGCTTATTTCTAATATACGGAATTTTTTTTTAATATATGGAATATTTAATTTATGTTTTAAGCGCACTTATGTCTTCAGGCGAATATATACATTTCTAAAATTTGACAGTTTTAGCCACTGAGAATTGCAATCACAGGTTTGACTTAGTATTATTTTCTTCTTTCATATCTTATCTGTAGTATCTGCATTTTGGAGCAGAAGGGTGTATATCAAATATGGATTTACTTTTCCAATTTAACCAGAAGTCTCTTCTCTCCCTTAAAAGGAAATTCCCATTCATGAAGAATTAGAAGTTGACTACCGGAAAAAGAAACAGGGAAGATACAGGGTTCTTTCTTTCTTTCTTTCTTTCTTTTATTAAGGTATTATTGATGTACACTCTTATGAAGGTTTCACATGAAAAAACAATGTGGTTACTACATTCATCTGTGTTATCGTGACCGCCCCCCCCACCGCCACCATATCCCACTGCAGTCACTGCCCATCAGCGTAGTAAGGTGCCACAGAGTCATTACTTGTCTTCTCTGTGCTACACTGTCTTCCCCATGATCCCCCCCCACACCATGTGTGCCAATCATAATACCCCTCAATCCCCTTCTCCCTCCCTCCCCACCTTTCCCCTTTGGTAACCACTAGTCCCTTCTTGGAGTCTGTGAGTCGATACAGGGTTCTTAATGAGGGAAGGACCAAAGGAAAGAAGAGACACCCAATTTAGGGGACTAAAATGGAAGGGAACAACAATGGGGAAGACAAAAATCAGGGTTGGAAAGAGGATACAATGGATTAAAAGAATCAAGAGGATGCTGTCAGAGAAAATACTTGTGAAACATATTTCTAAGAAACCAGTTCAAGAAGTGAATGTGAGGTTCAGGAAAAGGAATAATAAGCTTATATGTCAAATGATTGCAAAGAATGCAGATCTGACCTAAACTCCAGATGGCCCTGGGAACTCTGCCAGAAAGGTCCTTGTTTTTCCCAAGTGCTGGCCTGGGCCCAGGGAGGTTGGCTCAAAGAAGCCAAAATTATGTTAATCTATCTCAGGCTGACACTCCACAATTCTGCTGTGCATGTCCCTGTCTACTATCTGGCTGGAGAGGGGTTCTTCCCCCATGCTTCTCCACAACAGAGTCAAGGAGACTCGATGCCTTACTGCAGTGTGAGGTGCTGGTAATTCGCCACAGAGCAGGAACCCTGGGAAGGACTAAGGGTTAGGACCACTGTCAGAAGAAGAAAAGTCTCTTCATCTGGTGGTTGATCATTGGGGTAATGACCAGCAGAAAGTGATGGGAGCTGATTGTTTACAATGTCATCTTGGGCTTTCTCATTCAGCTCCAGATGCCCTTCAACTAATCAGCATCTCAAGCACACAAAGGTGCTTCTGCCAAATAATATATACCACTTATGTTAATTCACGAGAGCATTGTAATTACTATGCTTCACATACACAGTAATAAAGACACCTAAGCAACACCCTTCTGTTCCCCCATCAGGGGTGATATGTTAAGTTTTCCCCTGGCTTTTCTGTCTGGGTTAGAATCATTTTCTTCATTATCTCCAGTTCACACACTTCTCTGGAGTAAACAGAAATGACGGGCTCCTGACTCCAGTCTCTGTCATATGTGAATCACTCAGCCAGATTCCTGTAATTCCATTTTTTATCAGTCTCTTCTTTCCAGCAACTTCAAATTCACCTATATGAAGTAAAACATCAAGTTCCTGGACATGACTCCACAAAGCTGGTATTCTGATTACCCTGTCGGTTATCATGAAGAAAGCAAGCCATTCCATCATTGGAAGTCTGGCTTCCTCTCCCTTCAGATGAACACACAAGAACCTAAGCCCGTGGTATATATGGACCCAGTGACATTTGGTTCCTGCAGACACAGACTTTAACTAGTCCAAGCTTTACTACATCTGAAGATTATAAAATTGTTTTTAGACTTGATTACAAAATTGCTTCAAAGATTTTATACTTGATTGAATAAATTGTCTGAAAAGAAGTGAATGAAAACCTTCTTGTGGGCTCAGTTTTAGCTCCTTCTTCCCAGGATGGCAAAACATCTAGAAAGATGAGAGTTCAAAATCTATATAAGGCTACTTTTTCTTTATCATATGGAATCTGTCCTGTTGCCTTGGAGTTGTATCTCATACATTTTATCTTATACATGCTACTTGGTTGCATTTCATTATTGTATTCATTATGCACCAACCCTGGGAACATCAGAAAGAGAGAAATTTAAGCACAGAATTACAGCATAGTGTGGTATGGGCGCAAAGGCACAGAACTTGTTTCTTAGGTCTCTCTGAACCTCAGTTTACTCATCTGTTCAATCAGGAACATATATTTATCTCACAGGAGGTTTGAAGAAAGTATACAAAATCTTTGAAAACTGTAATATATAGAGCATTTTTATCACTGTGTTAATCATAAATTAATCATAAAAGAATGATAGTGTGTAAGACCACTTGATGCTGTTGTAAATGGAATTTTTTAAATTTCCTTTTGGATTTAATTTCCTTTTTTAATTTCCTTTGGATAAGAAATGCAATTGATTATTGTGTATTGATCTTCTATCTGAAACTATGCTGAAATTTATTAGCTATAATAATTTTTTGTGGATTCTTTAGGGTTTTCTGTATGTTGGATCATGTCTTCTGTGAATAGAGATAACTGTATTTGTTCCTTTTCAAAAAAAAATGGTAGTGTTTTGGAGCAGAAAGGGACCTTGGAAACTAACTAGTCAGGATTTCAGAAAGGAAGAAATCCAGGACCAGGACTAAATGACCTGCTCATGGACATACAGCATGTTGGGGGTAACTCAAACTGAATGTAGATATCTGAATCCTTTTCAGGTACTCCCTTTACTACAAGGACCATGCAGGTAGAAAGGGAGAGAGTAGTTAGATACTACTTGAGGAATCAGTGGAGAGTACTGGGGACTGTGGGGACCTGGAAATGCACGTGGCCCATCAAGAGAGGACAGCTAATTCTTGTTTCCAGGTCATTTTCACCATATTAGAGCACAGGCCCAGGATGGCCAGACCGATCTTCTAATTTTTTCTAGAGAGACTAAAATTCTACATTTTTTGATTTGTGAACTCTCCTAATGTCTAAATCCACAAGCAATGAAACAAGGAGCCATAAACAAAGTGAAATTTAAAAATTTTTTAACGATATTTCAATTTTTCAAACAACAGTGTGCCGGCCAAACAAAATATCTGAGGATCAAAATTAGCCCACGGTTTACAAGTTTGTGACCTCTAATCTACAGGGAAATGTCAAAATTTTTTCTCATGGTATCAAAAGCTCCTTATGGTATGACCTCCACTTCTCTCCCCCAGCTCACCTTCCTCCCTTTCCTTGCCTTGTGCTTAGGCTCCAGCTGTCCTTAACAGGTTATGATTTGACAGACACACCTGCCTATTTTTGCAAACATGCCCACTGATTGTCACTCTGCTGCCCATGCTCCTTGCTTATCTTGTACCTTATGCCTGCAATGACCCTCTCTCCCATAACTCATATTTCTTTTAAGATGACTCAGCTCTTATTTCCAAGTTCAGGAACTATTTCCAACTGGAAATAGTCCCTGAACAGCCTCCCCACCATAACAATACCACCCAATGTGTTCATCCATCATATTCTTGCAATATCTTGCACACATTATTGCCTTTATCTCAGAGTACTGCAAGTACTCCTTTTACGTCTGTTATTCCAACCAGAATCTTGGCTAATGTTGAATTAAAATTAATCTCTTCACTCTTACTCAAAGGTGACCACTGATCTTCCTTCCTGGATTTCACTTTACTTCTAGATTGGTCTTTAACTCTAAGTACTACTGATCTGCTGGAATAGATGCTGCAGTTTTCTCTCCAATGGGTGACATCATGGAGGACACCCTCCCCAAGGACTTGCAACTTTACCTCTTCTTTTGATGGAACATTGTGGAAAGCAGTCAACCTTCTGAGCACAGCCCTCTGTTCAACACCTGTGACCAGTCTATTCCATGTCCAGGTGCTTCTTTCCCTGACTCTTACATTATTTTTCACTGTTTGCTTTTGTCCTGTTTGTGCTAAGCTTTCCTAAACTAGTACTGGTCAATAAAGCCAACTCCTCAGAGCTCTCATCAGATTCAGCCCAGTTTGGGATCTTGTACAGAACTACAATCCCTCATTTCCAACAAAGAGGGGGAAAAAGAGGGAAGTGCAGGGTGAAGTCAACTCTACCTGAATGTGAATTGTATGCACTGACAGCGGAGGACTGACTGACCAAAGGAAAATCATGGTGCTGTGAAGGAGGGTAAATGACTGTCAGACAGACAAAGTACAGATAAGCATTGCATTACATCTCTTGATTTCCAGACCAATATTTCTTCCACACCTCCCTATCACCACAATCCGGGTAGCTACTTGAGTCCTTGCCTTCAGAAGCTTAGATGTTAAACCAGAATAAACTCTAATTTGGGTTATTAATAATAATAAAGGCTTTGAAGTAGTTATAAAGATTTCCCTTTAAATTGGCAGAACCATGGACAGCGCCCAAATTTGGGCCATGAATTCTTATCATCTGAGTCAGGAAGAAATCTGCAACATATTCAAGCCCTCTAGTTTCACAGATGAGAAAACTAAGGCTCAAAGAGGTTATATATGACTTGTCCAAGGTTATAGAGAGCCTAAGGCCAAATTTACATCTTAAAATCCAAGTCCAGGTCCCTTTGCCCTATACCCTACTGCTTTGCAACATAATACGGTAACATGGGAGAAAGGACAAAGAGATGAAGGTGACAGTTGTAACACCTGTTATTTCTCCCTTTCCAGCATGAATTGCCTCTTATTTTGGTATATCTATATCTGTATCTCCATGTCTGTTTTGGGCAACAACCCTTCCTTTATTGCAGGGAATATTGCCTGCTCTCCTCTGGTCAGTCAGTGTGATGTGTGCCAGACTGGGTCAATTAGGTTCTCTATCCCTTGTTTTCAGTGAGAGGGGTTACTCAAGAAAGGACATACAGTTGGAGATGATATGTTCCCTTGCTGACATCCTGAAGCAGATCTTCCAGATTTAAAGAAACTTTGACTTTATATAACATAGAATTGCATGTGTGTAAAAATATTTTTTTCTTATTCTTCTTAGTATTTGTTATAACTCTTCCTTATTCTAATGTCACCCACCTCTCCAAAACTATCAAAAATTAAGAAGTGTTCAGTGTTTTTCCATTTCACTAGGTAATTTACACCTTTTTCCAAAGTCCTGGACAGACAGTACAAGGTAGAATTTAGCTCTGAGATAACAATGAATTTCTCATTCTAAAACAGAAATATAAAAATGTCTACTTATTAAGAGCCTTAAAGCTGTCTTTGTAACATATTCTAAAGCTTTTATTCTTTCACGTGGGTGAGCCTATAAATTGCTGCATTTGGACTGATTTATATTTCATTCACAGTTTGTGTGATATTGTCTTCCATCTCATAGTCTTCAGTTTTCCTGAGTTCATTTGAAATGTGTCACCACACTCTTTGAAGACAACTAAATAGCATATCCAGAATTTACTGATGGAGATATTATTAAGAGAGCTTATATAGCTGTATGCAACCTCAGAGAACAGAGCGGGAGTGAAAGGACAAAAAAGAAAGCAAGAATTAGTAAAGAAATCCTGAGTTGAGGGCCAAACACACTTGGACTAGAGTTTTAGCTCTAGTTCTGTCACTAACCAAGTTATCTTAGGTCAGTCATATCATTTTCTCTGGGTGGATAAAGTTTCCTCTAACATTCCTTCCAACCCAACATTGTAGGATTTCTCTAGTTATTTATGCAATTAATTTTTTAAAACTCTCTTCCTAATATCATCATGAAGTGATCAATAATGGGGCACTCAAAGATGATGTGTGGCTGATTCCTTTCCAGATCCTGAAAATATATATTTATAGGGAAATTGGTTGTATGCTCTGGCAAGAGGAAAGAAGATATTTAACAAGTTTAGCAGGACATAATTTTCCTCGGACACCCTCTGTGGCCTTGTTTCACGTGTATTTGGGCACATCCACCTTTGGGCCCCATGATCATATAAGGGCTTGGAACACTGCAGAACACCTTGTATGATGCTGGATTAAAAACTCAAGACCTGGGCTCTGGCCCTGACTATAGCTCCTTCTGTATATACGACCTTGGTATACTCATTAGGACCCCAGTAGATGCATAAACTCCACTCAAGGCCACTTAAACACAAAGGTCCATAGACTCCATGGTAGGATTGAACCACCAAGCTGCAGATCAGAAATGCACCTGAGCACCAGGAATAATCAGGGATTTAAACTCAGACAGGACATCCTTCACCTGGTCTCTGTTCCTCATAGCACGCTGGCTTTATTCTATCTTATTTCAGACTAGCTTTCTCTACCTGCCAGGGAACATGACCTCCAACAGCTCTAACTGTTACTTTTATTTATTCACTCAATCAGCTGTTGTTCTTGAGCCTGACTACATGACAGGTACTGTTCTAGGCATTAGGGGCATAATAGTGACAAGAAAAATGTCTGCCTTCAGGGAGCTCATGTTCTCGTGGAACAGAGAAAGCTAGCTACACAATAAAAAATACACAAGTAACATACCAGCTAATGGTAACTGCTATGGGGGAAAATATTATTTTAAGGAGTTAGGGACTGCTGAGTGGTGGTGGTGGTGGTGGTGTGTGTTACTTTATAAAAGTGGCCAGAGAAAGTCTTCTAATATTTGTTGACATCTGAACAAATGAAGAAGTTAGGGAGAAAGTAATAATGATACTTGGTGGAACAGCAAACACAAAACCCTGAAGTGGGAACATGCTCTTGACATGTTCAAGGGCAAACAAGGGGCCAGTGTGCCCAAAGAGAAGTGGAGGAAAGGAAGAATGCTAGGAGACAAGATCAGAATGGTAGCAATGGCTGGACCACATAGATTCAAGCTACTTGTAAGGAATTCAGCTTTGACTCTGGATGGAAGGTCACTGGAAAATACTGAGCTGAGAAGTGACAGGATCTAATGCATGTCTTAGTAAAACCACTCTGGCTGCTGTGTGGAGATTAAACAGTAGGAGGGCAAAGTGGAGGCAGGGAGACTATTTAGGAGGCTATTTCAATAATCTAGGTTAAGAGATTACATGGCAGAGTTGGTAAAAAGTAGTCATATACCGAATACATTTTGAAGATAGTTAACATTATATGCTGAGGTATGGGATTTGGAGGTAAAAGAGAATGAAAGAACCAAAGATAGCCCAAGGTAAAGAACAGAACAGGTCTAAAGACTGAGCTCTGGGGCTCTCCAGCCTTTAGAGATTGGGAACTGGAGCAAACCAGCAAAGAATGCTGAGAAGGAACAGCCAGCAAGGAAGGAGGAGAGGCAAGAGAGAGAGGCTTCCCAGAAGCCACCTGGAAGAGGAGTATATTATTTACTATCAATAATATTAAATGCTGCTGATGGAGATAAAGGAGGCCTGAGAATTGACCACTGGATATCAGCACAGAGGGTTCAGAGGTGACCTTGACAAGAGTTGTTTTCAGAGGAAGGATGAAGGCAAACACTCTAAAAGCTTATACCACAGAAGAGGTGTTGAATTCTCAGCCCCAGTTTTAAAATCCTAAAGATAAACCTGGGTTAACATGGTTCAGGTAAAGTACGCAGCTTTAGACTAATAAACTGTGACCACGGGGAAGGGTGATATGATGGATCAGTGGTGGACTAATTAACAGTGACGGATCTCAGGCTGTCATGTAAGAAGACAGGCACTGTGAGATATATGTGTGGATAGAGAAAGGAGGCAGGAAACAGGAGGAGGAGGTCACCACAGGTCTCCCCAACAGTGGGTAACTTATTCTTCAATTTTAAAATGGGGTTGTAAGTCCCAGTTTCACAGGACTGGTGTTAACATCAGATCAAGTAAGAGAATGTGGTGAATGAACTGTGTACACATTGTTAACTGTTATACAAACATGATAGGTTATCATGACAAACATAATGATTTCCATCATAGTGCCAAAATGGAAGTGCACAACCATATGGTAGTTCTTTAGGCCACACTCTTTGGCCGCACTGCGCCTCATGAAGAAGCTGCAAGCACATATATCTAAAACAAGTGTAGCTGGATACAACACTTTTTTTCTCACAACTTTAAACACTGAGAACTTTTAGGATAATGTACTTTTAGTATGTCTCAAAACAAAGTAGAAACACCTTCCCAAGAGGAGCTTGAAAGAGTAAGTAGTATAAGGCTCCAAAGAAAAATAGGAAACCATTGGCAAAGAGGGAAATAGACACACGAAGACGTTTCCTTTTCTTTCTTTTTTCGTCTTCATATACGCATGCAGTGGAGAACTCTCCTTGCTCTTCATTCTAGCTCTGACAAGACATTTCAAACCTGAAATGTTTTAAAAACAAAAGATGTCTTGAAGAGTTCTAATCCCAAATGAGTTCAATTACTCCATGGCTGTATGTTAGGTGCTTAAGGTGGCTTGTTAATCCTTTGATATGAAATGGGCCCTATTTGCAGAAAGGTTTGAGGAAATTTGTTCTTATTCTCAGATAATTAAGAATTGTTAAGAATTGCTAAGATCTATCTGAATTCTTCTCTGGGAACTGTAGATATCCTACCATTTTACCAAATCAGGAGTTTTCTGACAAGTCTCAGAGCACAAATATGTTACCCTTTTCCTGTGATACATTCATCTTCTAAAATGAGCCACGCAAATCAAGATAAAAGGCATTGACATGTTCAAATCTCAGACTAAGTTGAGCTAACACAAGATTGGACTTTACACCCTTTTGTATTTACTGTATAATCCTGCTTATTTATATATCATCCACATATACTCCAGAGATGGATAAGTTCCCATGATGCTAGTCTTTTTAATATAAATCTGTAATTTTAAGTAGGGGATACATTTTCCACTGATGCCACTTAAAGAACTAATCTCACAGAGCCCTTAAAGTAAAATGAAGAATTAGTATTTTTAAAATGACTATACTACCCAGAGACATCTAGAGATTTCCATGCAATCCCTATAACAATTCCAATAGCAATTTTACAAATATAGAAAAAAAACTTAATATCCTTATGAAACACAAAAGACCCTGAGCAGTCAAAGCATCCTGAGAAAGAAAAACAAACCTGGAGGTTTCAGGTTTCAAGCTATATTACAAAAATAGAGTGATAAAAACAGATTGGTATTGGGATAAAATGGACATGTACATAATTGGAACAGAATCATGAGCTCAGAAATAAACCCACACATATACAGCCATCTAGTATTTGACAAGGGAGCTAAGAATACAGGTGTTGTTGGGAAAACTGGATATTCACATATAAAAGAATGGAACTGGACCTGTACCTTACAACATTAACAAAAATTAACTTGAAATGGATTAAAGACTCAAATGTAAGACCTGAAACCATAAAACTCCTATAAGAAAACACAGGGGGAAGCTCCAAAGCTCCTTGACATAGGTCTTGGCAATCATTTTATGGATATAACACTAAAAGCACAAGCAACAAAAACAAAAATAAATGAGTGGGACTACATTAAACTAAAAAGCTTGTGCACAGCAAAAGAAACAATCGACAAACATGTAGGTTGACATGGCAACCTACAGAATGAAAAAGAATTTTTTCAAACCACATATCTGATAAGGGGTTAATATCAAAAATAAAGAAAGAACTCATACAACTCAAAGCAAAAAAAAATAATCCAGTTCAAAATGGGCAAAAGCCTTGAATAGACATTTTTCCAAAGAAGATATTTAAATGACCAACAGGTATATGAAAGTGCTTGATTTCATTAATAATCAAGGAATGAAAATCAAAACCACAATGAGGTATCACCTCATACCTGTTAGAAAGGTTATTATACAAAAGACAAGAGATAACAAACACTGGTGAGGATATGGAGAAAAGGAAACCCTTGTGTGCTATTGGGAGAATGCAAATTTGTGCAGCCACTATAGAAAACAGAATGGAAGTTTAAAAGTTAGAAAATTAAAAATAAGACTACCATATGATTCAGAAATCCCACTTCTAATATAATCCCACTGGTTACAGATACAAAGAGGACAATTTAGAAGAGATATATGCACTCTAATGTTCATTGAAGCATTATTTACAATAGCCAAGGTATGGAAACAACCTATATGTTCACTAATGGATGAATGGATAACACCTGAAATATAATGGAATATTATTCAGCCATTAAAAAGAAGAAAATCCTGCTATTTGAAACAACATGGAAGAAATTGAGGGAATTATGCTAAGTGAAATAAGCCAGACAGACAAGGACAAATAGTGTATGATCTAAAAACTGAACTCATAGAAACAGAGAGAAGAGTGGTGGTTGATGGGGGTGGTGGGCTGGGGGAAATGAGTCAAGGCGCTCAAAAGATACAAACCAATTTTAAAATAAGTCCTTGGGATGTAATGTACAACCCAGTGACTAGTTAACAATACAATATTGTATATTTTTAAGTTGCTCAGAGAGTATACCTTAAAAGTTCTCACCAAGCACGAATGTAACTATGTGAAATAATGGATGTATTTACTAACCTTATTGTGGTAATCATTTTGCAGTGTATACATATATCAAACCATTATGTTACACCTTAAACTCACACAATGTATATTTCAATATACATTGAATTGAATATTCAATTATATTTCAATACAACTGGAAAAATAACAAAGTAAAATGTTTTCAAAAATCGTACTGAAATTAGTAACAGTATTTTTACACTTCTTGGCTATGGAATAAATTTCTCACACTTTGAAATACCTCTCTCCTCTTCCCCCAACTCTCACTCCATCGTTGGTGGTATAGTGGTGAGCATAGCTGCCTTCCAAATCTCACTCCAATTTTATGAGTATTGTAGAAGTTATTAATGTTTGAATTCTTTGCTGCCCCTCCTTCCAAGCCTCTCCTTCTTTGAGGTAACACATCTCTGACTCACTCATTTCAGGCTCAGTCATGTGCCTTTGAAATATCAGAGAAAGCAATGTGCCCACTTTCTGGGAGAGCTTTAAGAACCACCAAGTGGCCTCCCATCTCCTCTTTTTCTGAGCACGAGGCAAGCAGTGTCCCAGCGAGGACTACTCTCTCAGCATGGGTTCTAAAATGAAGATAAATTAGAGCTAAGACAAAACTGACCAATGATGGATATACAGCATGAACAAGAAATAAACGTTTGTTGTAATAAAGCTCTGAAACCATTTATTAAAGCTCAGGGGTCATTTGTTACTGAATCATAACTTAACATGACAGAAAGTGTCTTAAAAATTATTTTACAAATTGTTTTTATATAACACAAATATAATAATTGGTAAAAATATTATAATATCTCCAAGTTTTCTGGGCTCTTCATTTTCTGGTAGAGTTCAAAAGAATTAGAATAGCAACAAGTGTATGTCAAGTGAGTAGAAAACTCATGTTACAAACCAATAATTCCCAGATTATTTTTATTCATAGACCACACTGTCAGACGACTTATTTTTAGTCAATAAAAGGGCTCTCCAGGCCTGGAGAGGCACATTTTAAAAGAGGAACTCTCAGAGCACACCAGCTAGACCTGTCTACTTGAAGTATGGCCTCTTTTCACCAGTCTTCACTGAAATTGGGAGTATGTGTTTAGAAGCTCTTACAGCAATTTGACATTGTCAGAACACCCAAACTCAAGAATGGTAGAATTGCCTTCTTGAGCAAGGTAATAGAACAGAGTGTGTTGTCAGACTGGTGTGGTGAGTCACACGTGGCACAAGTTGCACACTAGGTTTACTCTGCCACAGATCAGAGACAAAAAAAAAAAAAAAAAAATCTGGCCCTTTACTACAGTTTGAAAAGCACAGACCTAGAACCTGCTTGGAAGTCATCAGAATATCCATTGCACTTAGCACAGTGGGAAATATTATACAGGATCTAAAACATACAGGAATACTATATGTAAAATTGAACAGTTCTTTTGGGAAATCCATGTCCATACTAACAATCTGCCTGACATTTTCTGTCCCACTGGAGATTTACAAAGACAGATCTAAGTAATAAGATTTCTTAATTACCCATTGTGTGTGCTGCACTGTACAGACAGTCCTAAGGGCACCAAATACTGTGTCACAGAACACAGAATATCTTTTCCTTTAGAAGCAATTTTACTAATGGTGGGGAGAATCCTAGCCTATAAAAGTTGACTGAACATAAGAATTAGCTGAACTGTAAATTATTTAATACTAATCTGACTTCTGGGTCTCTAGAAATTAAGGGATGGGGTGAGAAGGAGGGGAGGAGAGAAAATGTTAAACTATGCTTAACTTTTCTCTGAGACTCACCTTTCTTTATTTCTCTTCTACCTCTCCATGCCTTCTCAGATAACTCTCTCTCCTCTTATGCTCCCCTAGTTTCCCAAAATACACTACTCATCAAAACTATTTCATTCCCTTTTCTTCAGTGTGGGTAATCTCAAGTAGTAAGGAAATAAACTGGATTAATTTATATAAAGGTGTGAATGACTAGTGAACTCTTAATATTCCTAGAGGCATCTCTCTTTTTTAAAGAGTAAACTTATTTCAATTCAAATAACCTCAAAGGATAAGGACAAAGAAATTAAAACAAAGTATTTGGGAGACAGAACAAACTATTCCAGGTCAAGGAAGCAGAATAACTTTGGTCTCAGTAACCTTCTTCCAATTAATTACTTATATTCACAGTCTCCTCCAACTTTATTTCTTATATAAAAGTCCCAATTCTTTTTAACAGTGACTCTCAGCACTAAGAGTGGAGGTGGTCAGTGGTAAAAAGGGATCATTTGTACATGAGGTTTAAGTCAAGGACAGTTTGCATGAGTGAGAACTGAAGGAGAAAATGTACAGATATGGGAGGAGATTAAATACCGCGGCATGAGAGGTGAGACAGAGGCTTCCTCCTAAAACCGCATATAATACGAAAATACAATTAATACAACTAATCATGAAAGAGGACTGTGCCAAACTGCATACACCTGGAGAAAAGAATAAACCTCACAGAACAGGGTAATGTACCAAAGCTGTGGACCAGTGGGACCCAAGCCCTTCCCCCACCCCAGCTCACCAGCAGGAGGAAGAGAAACAGAGTGGGAAGGGGGTGAAAGCCGGGGACTCCTGAATACCAAACTCCGGATATCTGCTCTGAGAGCACAAACCTACATTTCATGGTGTTTGCATGGTACTCTCATGTTAGGGGGTTGGAAAGCTAAGACAGGCAGAATTCCTGGAGAGACTGAGATTCCAGCCGCTTGTGGAAATCAGGGATCCATATCCGGCTGTTTTAGGACAAAAGAAAGGCAGGCACTCTGAGAAACTTGCTAACAGCAAGAGGGCTGCAAAACGGGAAAGGATTGCACAGAGCTTACTGCTCAGGAGAAAGGACAGGTAGACAAAATTGTCCAGGTGCACTCTGTCCAGCAGGTTTGGAGCTTTCACGATCTTCAGGTGCTCCAGCTCCTGGCTGGCCCCACAGCTCCAAGGACCCCCTCTGTGATATGCAGTCCACTGAGCCTTTCTCCCAGCCAGCCCCACCTGGCTGGCAAAAAAGCAAACCCTACCCTGGTGTTAGGCCAGCCGGAGGGAATATCTGTCTACAGCAACTACAAATGCAAAGTATAAAGGCTTATACCTATGTGCTTGGCCCACTGGTTCAGGCAGTAGAGACAGGCGTAGCAGCCAGGAAGCAGGAAACAGCTCTTTCCTACCCCCAGGTACCAATGCCACTCCCCTGCAACCCCCAACATTGCTTCAGGGGCTGAGCAGGTCCACAGAGTAGAGCTTCTGGGCACTAGAGGGTGCCATATACAAATATGAAATGCCAAAGGAACCTGGTTAAGAGTAAAATTATGAATACAACTCCTGAGACATATTTAAATAACATCGACCTCATGAATCTTCCTGAAAGGGATTTCAAAATAAAAATCACTAACATGCTCATGGAGGTACAGAAAAATATTCAAGAACTCAATAATGAATTATTGTAGGAGATCCAATCATTGAAGAGCACAATGGCAGGTATTAAAAGCAGATTGGATACGGTGGAGGAGATGATGAATGAAACAGAAAATAGAGAAGAGGAATACAAAGAAGCTGAGGGACAGAGAGAAAAAAGGTGGAGGAGATGATAAATGAAATAGAAATTAGAGAATAGGAATACAAAGAGGCTGAGGCACAGAGAGAAAAAAGGATCTCTAAGAATGAAAGAATATTGAGAGAACTGTGTGACCAATAAAAATGGAACAATATTCGCATTATAGGGGTACCAGAAGATGAAGAGAGAGACAAAGGGATAGAAAGTATCTTTGAAAAGGTAATTGCTGAGAATTTCCCCAATCTGGGGAAGGAGATAGTCTCTCAAGCCACGGAGTTGCACAGATATCCCAACACAAGGGACCCAAGGAAGACAGCCCCAAGATATATAGCAACTGAAATAGCAAAGATCAAGGATAAGGACAGACTATTAAAAGCAGCCAGAGAGAGAAACAAGATCACATATAAAGGAAAGACCATCAGGCTATCATCAGACTTCTCAGCAGAAACCTTACAGGCCAAAAGGGAGGGGCATGATGTATTTAATGCAATAAAGCAGAAGGGCCTCGAACCAAGATTATTTTATCCGGAAAGCTTATCATTCAAGTTTCAAGCAGGGATTAAACAATTTACAGATAAGCAAAAGCTGAGAGAACATACCTCCCACAAATCACCTCAACAGTGCATTTTGGAAGGACTGCTATAGATGGAAGTGTTCACAAGGTTTAATAGCTGTCACCAGGGTTAAAAAAAACACAGTAAATAAAGTAGAACAGCTAATTACTAAGCAAATGCAAAATTAAATTAACCAGCACCAAAGTCAATCAAGGGATAGACAAAGAGTACAGAATATGATACTTAATATATAAAGAATGGAGGAGGAAGGAAAAGGAGGTGAAAAAGAAAGAACCTTTAGATTGTGTTTGTAATAGCATATTAAGTGACTTAAGTTAGACTCTTAGAGAGTAAGGAAGTTAACCTTGAACCTTTGGTAATCACAAATCCAAAGCCTGCAATGGCAATAAGTACATACCTATCGATAATAACCCTAAATATAAATGGCCTGAATGTACCAATCAAAAGACATGGAGTCACTGAATGGATAAAAAAACAAGACCCATCTATATGCTGCCTACAAGAGACTCACTTTAAACCCAAAGACATACATAGACTAAAAGTGAAGGGATGGAAAAAGGTATTTCATGCAACTAATAGGGAGAAAAATGCAGGTGTTGCAGTACTTGTATCAGACAAAATAGACTTCAAAACAAAGAAAGTCACAAGAGACAAAGAAGGACATTACATAATGATAAAAAGGTCAATCCAAAAAGAAGATACAACCATTATAAATATCTATGTGCCCAACACAGGGGCACCTACATATGTGAAACAAATACTAACAGAATTAAAAGGGGAAATAGAATACAATGCATTCATTCAAGGAGACTTCAATACTCCACTCACTCTGAAGGACAGATCAACCAGACAGAAAGTAAGTAAGGAGACAGAGGCACTGAACAACACATTACAACAGATGGACCTAACAGACATGTACACAACTCTACACCTAAATGTAGCAGAATACATATTCTTCTCAAGTGCACATGGAACATTGTCAAGAATAGATCATATACTAGGCCACCAAAGGAGCCTCAGAAAATTTTAAAAGATTGAAATTGTACCAACCAGTTTCTCAGACCACAAAGGTATGAAACTAGAAATAAATTACCAAAGAAATTGAAAAATCTCACAAACACATGGAGGCTTCACAACATGCTCCTAAATAACTAATGGATCAATGACCAAATAAAAGCAGAGATCAAACAATATATGGAGACAAATGAAAACAATATTACAACACTGCAAAATCTGTGGGATGTAGCAAAGGCCATGCTAAGAGGAAAGTATATTGCAATACAGGCCTACCTCAGGAAAGAAGAACAATCCCATATGAACACTCTAAATTCAAAATTAATGAAACTAGAAAAATAAGAACAAATGAAGCCCAAAGTCAGTAGAAGGAGGGACATAATAAAGATTGGAGCAGAAATAAATAAAATCGAGAAGAATAAAACAATAGAAAGAATCAATGAAAGCAAGAGCTGGGTCTTTGAGAAAATAAACAAAATAGATAAACCCCTAGCCAGACTTATCAAGAAAAAGAGAGTCTACTCATATAAACAAAATCAGAAATGAGAAAGGAAAAATCACTACGGACACCACAGAAATATAAAGAATTACTAGAGAATACTATGAAAAATTATATGCTAACAAACTGGATAACCTAGAAGAAATGGACAACTTTCTAGAAAAATACAAATTTCCAAGGCTGACCAAAAAAGAAACAGATAATCTGAACAAACTAATTACCAGCAACAAAACTGAACTAGTAATCAAAAAACTACCTAAGAACAAAATACCTGGACCAGATGGATTCACTGCTGAATTTTATCAAACATTTAGTGAAGACCTAATACCCAACCTCCTTAAATTTTTCCAAAGAGTAGAAGAAGAGGGAATACTTCCAAACTCATTCTATGAGGCCAGCATCACTCTAATACCAAAACCAAGGAAAGACACCACAAAAAAAGAAAATTACAGAACAATATCCCTGATGAACATAGATGTAAAAACACTCAACAAAATATTAGCAAACTGAATTTAAAAATACATCAAAAAGATCATCCATCGTGATCAAGTGGGATTCATCCAAGGGAAGCAAGGATGGTACAACATTTGAAAATCCATCAACATCATCCACCACATCAACAAAAAGAAGGACAAAAACCACATGATCATCTCCATAGATGCTGAAGAGGCATTCGACAGAATTCAACATCCATTCATGCTAAAAACTCTCAACAAAATGGGTATCGCGGGCAAGTACCTCAACATAATAAAGGCCATATATGACAAACCCACAGCCACCATTATACTTAACAGAGAGAAGCTGAAAGATTTTCCTTTAAGATCAGAAACAGGACAAGGTTGCCCACTCTCCCCACTTCTATTCAACATAGTACTGGAGGTCCTAGCCATGGCAATCAGACAACACAAAGAAATAAAAGGCATCTAGATTGGCAAGGAAGAAGTTTAACTGTCTCTGTTTGCAGATGACATGATATTGTACATAAAAAACCCTGAAGAATCCACTCCAAAACTACTAGATCTAATATCTGAATTCAGCAAAGTTGCAGGATCCAAAATTAATACACAGTAATCTGTTGCATTCCTATACACTAACAATGAACTAGCAGAAAGAGAAATCAGGAAAACAATTCCATTCACACTTGCATCAAAAAGAATAAAATACCTAGGAATAAACCTAACCGAGGAAGGGAAATACATATACTCTGAAAACTACAAGACACTCATGAGAGAAATTAAAGAAGATACCAATAAATGGAAACACATCCCATGCTCATGGATAGGAAGAATTAATATTGTCAAATGGCCATCCTGCCTAAAGCAATCTACAGAGTCAATGCAATCCCTCTCAAAATACTGACAGCATTCTTCAACGAACTAGAGAAATCATTCTAAAATTCATATGGAACCACAAAAGACCCTGAATAGCTAAAGCAATCCTGAGAAGGAAGAATAAAGCTGGGGGGATTATGCTCCCCAACTTCAAGCTCTACTATAAAGCCACAGTAATCAAGACAATTTGGTACTGGTACAAGAACAGACACATAGACCAAAGGAACAGACTAGAGAGCCCAGATATAAACCCAACCATATATGGTCAATCAATATGTGATAAAGGAGCCATGGACATACAATGGGGAAATGACAGCCTCTTCAACAATTGGTGTTGGCAAAACTGGACAACTACATGCAAGAGAATGAAACTGGATTCTTGTTTAACCCCATATACAAAAGTAAACTCGAAATGGTTCAAAGACCTGAATGTAAGTCATGAAACCATAAAACTCTTAGAAGACAACATAGGGAAAAATCTCCTGAATATAAGCATGAGCGACTTCTTCCTGAACACATCTCCTCGAGCAAAGGCAACAAAAGCAAAAATGAACTCATGGAACTACATCAAACTAAAATGTTTCTGTATGACAAAGGATACCATCAACAGAACAAAAAGGCATCCTACAGTATGGGAGAATATATTTGTAAGTGACATATCCAACAAGGGGTTAACATCAAAAATATATAAAGAACTCACACACCTCAACATCCAAAAAGCAAATAACCCGATTAAAAAATGGGCAGAGGATATGAAGAAACAGTTCTCCAAAGAAGAAATTCAGATGGCCAACAGACACATGAAAAGATGCTCCACATCACTAATCATCAGGGAAATGCAAATTAAAACCACAATGAGATATCACCTCACACCAGTAAGGATGGCCAGCATCCAAAAGACTAAGAACAACAAATGCTGGCAAGGATGTGGAGAAAGGGGTACCCTCCTACACTGCTGGTGGGAATGTAAGGTAGTTCAACCATTGTGGAAAGCAATATGGAGGTTCCTCAAAAAAACTAAAAATAGAAATACCATTTGAAATACAACTTTTCAGATTCCAAAAGACATATGCACCCCATGTTTATCGCAGCACTATTTACAATAGCCAAGAAATGGAAACAACCTAAATGTCCATCAGTAGATGAATGGATAAAGAAGAGGTGGTACATATACACAATGGAATACTATTTAACCATAAGAAAGAAACAAATCCTATCATTTGCAGCAACATGGATGGAGCTGGAGGATATTATGCTCCGTGAAATAAGCGAGGTGGAGAAAGACAAGTGCCAAGTGATTTCCCTCATTTGTGGAGTATAACAATGAAGCAAAACTGAAGGAAGAAAATAGCAGCAGACTCAGAGACTCCAAGAAGGGACTAGTGGTTACCAAATGGGAAGGGTGTGGGAGGGTGGATGGGGAGGGTGGGAAAAGGGGATTGAGGGGTATTATGTTTAGTACACATGGTATGGGGGATCAAGGGGAAAACACTGTAGCACAGAGAAGGCAAATAGTGAGTCTGTGGCATCTTACTACACTGATGGACAGTGACTGCACTGGGGTATGGGTGGGGACTTGATAATATGGGTAAATTTAGTAACCACATTGTGTTTTCATGTGAAACCTTCATAAGAGTATATGTCAATAATACCTTAATAAAAAATTTAAAAAAAGAAAATGTACAGATACTTGGAAGAAAAAGGATATGAAACACCATAGAGGTTGAAAACTGAAAGAAACCTTGAAGATGACCTAGCTCAGTGTATCCCAAAGTGTGGTACATTAAATGCCTCTAGGTGGTATGCTGGCAAATCATTAAATAAACAGGAATCACATAGTGAAGAAATCACTTGCTTTTCTATTCTTTTTCAAGTTCTTTTTTTTTTGTATCAAGGATAACTCAGTTTATGGAGGCTTTAATATATTTCTAACTGTTGCTTATGTTAATAGAGAGACCAGGCCTGGGGCTCAATCTTCAATAGACAATGATCTCTTTGTAGCATTTAATAACATTGTTTTGTTACACTATTTTTTATTTTTACCATGATCTTGGGAGGTGGTATTGACTGTCAATCTGTGACAGTGATATTAAGTTTCTTTCAAAGTATTTATTTAAGGAAAAGAAAACATGGTCAAAGAAAATCTTAGGTAAATAGTATCAGTGGTAAGTAGATGTGGAAAAGAATTATAAAGGTGGTATGCAGAATACTGAAGCTGGGGAAACACTGATATAACTTGAATGAACTTCACATTTGATTTTAAAACTGATGAGAGAGAAGCCTGCATGAGAGGGAAAAAACAGAAATGGTGTAAAACACAAACCTGTCACCCATAGGTAGTGTAGCTTATTTCTCCAAACAGACACATTTGAAAATTATCTATTTATATTGTAAAAGGATGTGGCCACAAGGTTAGAGCCAGCCCTATCTCTAAGGAACCTCTTCATATTTGCACACAACCTGCAGGTTTAGCAGATTCAGAACACTTTCCCACCTCTTCCTCTTATGAGACAATTCTTGGGGATTTTTTTACCATTTTTAGTTTTTCAGCACATTTTTCATTTGTGACCAGTAAAAAAGGATAGTCCTATAAGAATATAGGAAATTTACACAAATAGTATTGTATACATCTTTAGTCCAAGTAATGATTTAAAAAACCCCCACAACTCAGCATGATCCGGATTAATTCAAATGTTCTCAATAACTGGGCATGTAGTATGCATTTACTCTGAGTCAGTATGTGAGAATTTTAACCATTATGTAAAATAGCTTTGGTTGAGCTTAACAAATGCTTATTAAACATCAAAATATGTTCTAGGAATCGTGCTAGGTATTGAGGACATCATGATCAAAAAGATTCAATCCCTGCCTCCAAGGCATCCACAGTTGCACTAATTAAATATGAGCCATGGTGTACCTTTGCAATTTGTCATAGTTCTTAAAACAGTTTCACTTCAAATTACTTAATGTTTACAGAAACATTGTGATATAAGATAAAACACTGTTGTTATACCCACTTTACAGACAAGGAAACTAAAGCTTACTCAAGTTGAGTTGCCCAAAGTTATTAATAGCAGTATTAGTAAACAACAGAGAAAAGCTTTGAAGCCAGGAACCCTGCCTCCAAATCAGAGTTCTTCCTGCAGAACCACGCAAAATTACTCCTCTCAGATTTCTGCTTCTGTCTGTAATCTGTGCTGCTGCCAAGAACAATTTGAAAAGCCAGGGAAAAAAATACGAAGAGGAAATCTATTTGAAGGCATTAAATCTATTTGCTATCATTAGAAAATTTCCTCAGCAACAAAAATTTTAGAGTACAAGATCACAGAGATGAGGGAACCTTAAAAATGTGGCCTAAGAAACAGAAAAACAATGCAGAAAATCAAGGAACCCAAAATCTGGTTCTATGGAAGGAAAACATGGATAAAATTCACAAGCTCCTACCCACACTGATCAAGAAAATTATGAAAAGAATACACAAATTACCTATACCTGGAATGAAAGGAAAGACATACAGACCTAAAAGACATTTAGGCTACAAAGGTATATTATGAACAACTTTATGCTAAGAAATTTGACAACTGTGTAAAATGGACACATTCATTGAAATACACAAATTATCAAAAACTGATCCAAGAAGAAATAGAAAACTTAACTCAATATCAATTAAAGAAATTGAATTAACAACTAACAACTTCTACAAAGAAAATCCAGGCCTAGATGACTTCACTAGTGAATTCCATCCAACATTTAAGGAGTCAATACCAATCCTACACACACTATTTCCAAAAATAGAAGAGGAGGAAACACGAAATAATTTTATGAGGCCAATATTACCCTGATTCCCAAACCAGACAAAACATGAAAAGAAAATAGAATTACAGAACATTATCTCTCATAGTATATATGTAAAATTTAACAAAATATTAGCAAATTTAATTCAATAATATATATAAATGTATTGGATAATATATATCAAATAAAGATAATGCACTGTGATAAATTGGGTTTATTTTGGTGATGCAGGTTGGCATATCAGGGCCCAATCAGTAGGAAAAAAATCACGGTAATTTAAACAAGGAAAGTTTGATATAAAGAATTCCACCAACAGAGTAACTACAATGGTACAAAGAGAATGATAAGGAATACACCAGCCTCTGAAGAAAGTACCCAAGGATGGACAAACTTAGAAAAGAGCCCTCTCCTCAAGGCAGGGATGCAGACTTAACTGGAGAAGATGTGGTTATAGCCAACAAGATTGTAAAAAAAAAAAGTTCTCTGGGCTGCCCAGGCAAGAACTGGTCCACAAGAAACGCCCTCCCAAGGTCCAGGTGGAATGTGGGCATGAAGAGGGAGTCAGGTGTCAGGAGCCCCATCACTAGCAGGGCAGCATGAGACCTGGGGCCTGAAGCATCTGCACTGGACCAGAACAGGGGCAAAACAAGAACAGACACATTCTTTGAAAGTGAAAGCCAAATACAGACACTTCCAGACAAAGACAAAAATAATTCATTGCCATGAAACCAGCACTATGAGAATTATTAAAAGGAATTCTTCAGGAAAAAGAAAAATGATACCAGGCAGAAATACAGAATGTAGGAAGGAATTGAGAGCACTAGGAAAGGCAAATATACAGTAAATCTAATTTGATATTGACTATATGAAAAAATATTAATATTACTACTATTAATTATCTCTTGTGGGGTCTTATGTAAAATTAGTTAATGTGAAATATTGGGAATTCTCCTCTTAAGACTGAGAAGACTAGATGTCTGTTAACACCACAGATATTCAGTGTTCCACCCAGGATAAGAATGGGAACGGAAAGAAAGAGAAAGGAAGGGAAAAAAGGGATAAAAAAGGGAGAACTAAAATTGTCCCTACTTACAGATAACATGTTTGTATACAGAGATAACCAAAAATAATATATAATTATTAGAACGAATAAGCAAATTTAGCAAAATTATTGGAAAGAATATTGATGTAACAAAAATCAATTGCATTTTTAGATATCATTAAAAAACAATTAGAAAAAAATTTTTAAGATGCTATTTATAGAGACTTCCGGGAAGATGGCGGTGTGAGCAGGGCGGCAGAAATCTCCTCCCAACACTATATTTATCTACGAAAACACAGAAAATACATCTATTCCTAAAAGAGAGACGAGAATACACAGGAAAGCGCACAGCGTGCAGCTACACCCGAGAGGACTCGGCACCCCAAGAGGCGGGTAAGATACGGAGCCGCGACCCGGCGGGACCCGAGCCCTCCCCCACCCCAGCGCACCGGCGGGAGGAGAGGATTCAGAGCCGGGAGGGAGTGGAAGTGCACCCCGCGAAGTAGCCAGCCCCGGGGATCTGCGCGGGGAGCACTGACCCACATTGCGCAGTGCAGCGGAGATTGGAGAGACAGAGGGGCAGGATCTGAGCGGGGAACGCGCCAGGGTGCTTGCAGCCGGCTCCCGGGAAGGAAAAAAAAAAACGCGCGCTTTCTTCAGCGGTCTTAAAGAGACAGGAGCCCAGCGGAGGAGCCGGATCGCCCCAGCACACTCAGCCCAGCAGGCTGGGAGTCCTGGGGAGTTTCAGACGCCTTAGCTGGCGACTGAGGAAGCGTAGCCATACTTAACACTTCTCACTGAGATCAACAGCCTCCTACTCGTTCCCACCCCTGCCAGAGCGATAAAGGGCCCTGCGGAGCGGCACAGTCACAGCTGTGGAATAGTGGGGCAATAGCGCCACCTAGAGCATTGCCACAGAATCTACGTCCGGTGGGCATTTTTTTTTTGTTTTGCTTTGCTTTTGCTTTGTTTTTGGTTTTTCTTTTCTTTCTTTTTTTTCTTTTTTTTCTTTTTTTCTCTTTTTAAAGTCTTAAAGAGCCCAGCTGACATACGTGGCAACTATCAGTGACCAAATTATACAGCCATGAAAAGACAGAGGAATATGGTTCAGACCAAAATCAACCAGACAACCCCAGAGAGGGAGTCTGAAGGGATGGAAATGCACAGCCTCCCTGAAAAAGAATTTAGAATGAAAGTCATAACCATGCTGATGGACCTACAGAGAAATGTGCAAGAGCTGAGGGAGGAAGTGAGGGAACTGAGGAAAGACAATACAGAAATCAGACAAGCGATCGACGGGCTTAACAGCAGAATGGATGAGATGCAAGAGACTTAATGGAATAGAAATCAGAGAACAGGAGTACAGAGCAGCTGAGGCAGAGAGAGATAAAAGGATTTCTAGGAATGAAAGAATATTAAAAGAGAACTGTGTGACCAATCCAAACGGAACAATATTCACATTATAGGAGTACCAGAGGAAGAAGAGAGAGAAAAAGGGATAGAAAGTGTCTTTGAAGAAATAATTGCTGAAAACTTTTCCTCGCTGGGGAAGGAAGTAGTCTCGCAGTCCACTGAAGCTCATAGATCTCCCAACACAAGGGACCCAAGGAAGACAACACCAAGACACATAATAATTAAGATGGCAAGATCAAAGATAAAGACAGGGTATTAAAGGCAGCTAGAGAGAGAAAAAAGATCACCTACAAAGGAAACCCATCAGACTATCATCAGACTTCTCAACAGAAACCTTACAGGCCAGAAGAGAATGGCATGATATATTTAAGGTAATGAAACAGAAGGGCCTCGAACCAAGAATATTGTATCCAGCACGATTATCATTTAAATATGATGGAGGGATTAAACAATTTCCAGATAAACTAAAGTTAAGAGAGTTTGCCTCTCATAAACCACCACTACAGGATATCTTAAATGGACTGCTCTAGAGGGAAGCACACCTAAGGCTAAAAAGATGTCACCAGAGAAAAAAAATCATAGCAAAGAAAGCAGACCATCCAAATACCAACTAAAGGCAAAGAATAAAACACCTATTATAGAAAGAATGGAGGAGGAGGAATAAGAAGGGAGAGAAAGAAAGAAATATCAGACTGTGTTTACAATAACTTAACAAGAAAGTTAAGTTAGATTGTTAGATAGTAAAGAAGCAACCCTTGAACCCTTGGTAACTACGAATCTAAAGCCAGCAATGGCAATAAGTACATACCTATCAATAATCACCCTAAATGTAAATGGACTGAATGCAACAATCAAAAGACACAGAGTAACAGAATGGATAAAAAAGCAAGACCCATCTATATGCTGCCTACAAGAAACTCACCTCAAATCCAAAGATATAAACAGACTAAAAGTGAAGGGATGGAAAAAGATATTTCATGCAAACAACAAAGAGAAAAGAGCAGGTGCTGCAGTACTTGTATCAGACAAAATAGACTTCAATACGAAGAAAGTAGCAAAAGATAAAGAAGGACATTACATAATGATAAAGGGGTCAGTCCAACAAGAAGATATAACCATTATAAATATATATGCACCCAACACAGGAGCGCCAGCATATGTGAGACAAATACTAACAGAATTAAAGGAGGAAATAGACAGCAATGCATTCATTTTAGGAGACTCCAACACACCACTCACTCCAGAGGACAGATCAACCAGACAGAAAATAAGTAAAGACACAGAGGCACTGAACAACACACTAGAACACATGGACCTAACAGACATCTACAGAACTCTACACGCAAAAGCAACAGGATACACATTCTTCTCAAGTGCACATGGAACATTTTCCAGAATAGACCACATACTAGGCCACAAAAAGAACCTCAGTAATTTCAAATATATTGAAATCCTACCAACCAATTTCTCAGATCACCAAGGTATAAAACTAGAAATAAATTTTAGAAAGAAATCCAAAAGGCTCACAAATACATGGAGACGTAACAACACTCTCCTAATTAATCAATGGGTTAACGACCAAATCAAAACAGAAATCAAAGAATATATGGAGACTAATGACAACAACAATACAAAGCCACAACTTCTGTGGGACGCAGCAAAGGCAGTTCTAAGAGGAAAGTATATTGCAATCCAGGCCTATTTAAAGAAGGAAGAACATTCCCAAATGAATACTCTAAAGACACAATTACTGAAATTGGAAAAAGAAGAACAAATGAGGCCCAAAGTCACCAGAAGGAGGGACATAATAATGATTAGAGAAGAAATAAATAAAATTGAGAAGAATAAAACAATAGAAAAAATCAGTAAAACCAAGAGCTGGTTCTTTGAAAAAATAAACAAAATAGATAAACCATTAGACAGACTCATTAAGAGAAAAAGAGAATCTACACACATAAACACAATCAGAAATGAGAAAGGAAAAATCACGACGGACCCCACAGAAATACAAAGAATCATAAGAGAATGTTATGAGAATCTATATGCTAACAAGCTGGAAAACATAGAAGAAATGGACAACTTCTTCGAAAAATACAACCTTCCAAGACTGACCAAGCAAGAAACAGAACATCTAAACAGACCAATCACCAGTGACGAAATCGAATTGGTAATCAAAAAACTACCCAAGAACAAAACCCCTGGGCCTGATGGATTCACCTCTGAATTCTACCAGACATATAGAGAAGAAATAACACCGATTCTCCTTAATGTTTTCCAAAAAATAGAAGAGGAGGGAATACTTCCAAACTCATTCTATGAAGCCAGCATCACTCTAATACCAAAACTGGGCAAAGACCTTACCAAAAAAGAAAATTACAGACCAATATCCCTGATGAACGTAGATGCAAAATACTCAACAAAATATTAGCAAACCGAATTCAAAAATACATCAAGAGGATCATACACCATGATCAAGTGGGATTCATCCCAGGGATGCAAGGATGGTACAACATTCAAAATCCATCAACATCATCCACCACATCAACAAAAAGAAGAACAAAAACCACATGATCATTTCCATAGATGCTGAAAAAGCATTTGACAAAATTCAGCATCCATTCCTGATTAAAACTCTCAACAAAATGGGTATAGAGGGCAAGTACCTCAACATCATAAACGCTATAATATATGACAAACCCACAGCTAACATCATACTTAACGGCGAGACGCTGAAAGCTTTTCATCTAAGATCGGGAACAAGACAAGGATGCCCACTCTCTCCACTGTTATTCAACATAGTACTGGAGGTCCTTGCCACAGCAATCAGACAAAACAAAGACATACAAGGCATCCAGATTGGTAAAGAAGAAGTCAAATTGTCACTGTTTGCAGATGACATGATACTGTACATAAAAAACCCTAAAGATTCCATTCCAAAACTACTAGAACTATTATCTGAATTCAGCAAAGTTGCAGGATACAAAATTAACACACAGAAATCTGTTGCTCTCCTATACACTAATGATGAACTAACAGAAAGAGAAATCAGAAAAACAATTCCATTCACAATTGCATCAAAAAGAATAAAATACCTAGGAATAAACCTAACGAAGGAAGTGAAAGACCTGTACTCTGGAAACTACAAGACACTCCTAAGAGAAATTAAAGAGGACACTAACAAATGGAAATGTATCCCATGCTCTTGGCTAGGAAGAATCAATATTGTCAAAATGGCTATACTACCTAAAGCAATCTACAGATTCAATGCAATCCCTATCAAACTACCAACAGCTTTCTTCAGTGAACTGAAACAAATAATTCTAAAATTCATATGGAACCACAAAAGACCCCGAATAGCCAAAGCAATCCTGAGAAGGAGGAATAAAACAGGGGGAATTACACTCCCTGAGTTCAAGCTCTACTACAAAGCCACAGTAATCAAGACAATGTGGTATTGGCACAAAAGCAGATCCACAGACCAGTGGAACAGAATAGAAAATCCAAACATTAACCCAAACATATACAGTCAATTAATATTTGATAAAAGTGCCTTGGATATACAATGGGCAGATGACAGCCTCTTCAGCAGCTGGTG
>JAVSCE010018685.1:0-65627 GCA_032199065.1 Smutsia gigantea | reverse complement strand
AATTACATGTGCAATATTATGGTTATTAAACTACCCCTTCATCAGGTCCGCCCCACCAACCCCATTACAGTCACTATCCATCAGTGTAGTGAGATGCTATAGAATCACTACTTGTCTTCTCTGAGTTGTACAGCCCTCCCCATGCCCCCCCAACATTACATCTGCTAATCTTATTGCCCCTTTTTCCCCCATATCCCTCCCTTCCCACCCATTTTCCCTAGTCCCTTTCCCTTTGGTAACTATTAATCCATTCTTGGGTTCTGTGAGTCTGCTGCTGTTTTGTTCCTTCAGTTTTTCTCTTTGTTCTTATACTCCACATATGAATGAAATCATTTGGTACTTGTCTTTTTCGGCTTGGCTTATTTCACTGAGTATAATACCCTCTAGCTCCATCCATGTTGTTGCAAATGGTAGGATTTGTTTTCTTCTTATGGCTGAATAATATTCCATTGTGTATATGTACCACATCTTCTTTATCTATTCATCTACTGATGGACACTTAGGTTGCTTCCATTTCTTGGCTATTTTAAATAGTGCTGTGATAAACATAGGGGTGCATATGTCTTTTTCAAACTGGGCTGCTGCATTCTTAAGATAAATTCCTAGGAGTGGAATTCCTGGGTCAAATGGTATTTCTATTTTGAGTTTTTTGAGAAACCTCCATACTGCTTTCCACAATGGTTGAACTAATTTGCATTCCCACCGGCAGTGTAGGAGGGTTCCCTTTTCTCCATATCCTCGCCAACATTTGTTGTTGTTTGTGTTTTGGATGTTGGCCATCCTCACTGGTGTGAGTTGATATCTCATTGTGGTTTAATCTGCGTTTCTCTGATGATTAGCGATGTGGAGCATTCTTTTCATGTGCCTGTTGGGACCCTTGGGGGGTGGGACCCATACCCCAATGCAGTCACTGTCCATCAGTGTAGTAAGATGCCACAGATTCACTGTTTGCCTTCTCCGTGCTACACTGTTTTCCCCATGATCCCCCACACCATGTGTATTAAACAAAATACCCCTCAATCCCCTTCTCCCTCCCTCCCCACCCGCCTCCCCACACCCCTCCCCTTTGGTAGCCACTAGTTCCTTCTTGGAGTCTCTGAGTCTGCTGCTATTTTGTTCCTTCAGTTTTGCTTCATTGTTATACTCCAAAAATGAGGGAAATTATTTGGCACTTGTCTTTCTCCACCTGGCTTATTTCACTGAGCATAATATCCTCCAACTCCATCCATGTTGTTGCAAATGGTAGGATTTGTTTCTTTCTTATGGCTGAATAGTATTCCCTTGTGTATATGTACCACATCTTTATCCATTCATCTACTTATGGACACTTAGGTTGCTTCCATATCTTGGCTGTTGTAAAAACTGCTGCAATAAACATAGGGGTGCATATGTCTTTTTTAATCTGAGAACTTGTATTCTTTGTATAAATTACAAGGCGTGGGATTCCTGGGTCAAATGGTATTTGTATTTTTAGTTTTTTGAGGAACCTCCATATTGCTTTCCACAATGGTTGAACTAGCTTACATTCCCACAAGCAGTGTGGAAGGGTTCCCCTTTCTCCGCATCCTCACCAGCATTTGTTGTTCTTAGTCTTTTGGATGGTGGCCATCCTTACTGGTGTGAAGTGGTATCTCATTGTGGTTTTAATTTGCATTTCCCTGATGATTAGTGATGTGGAGCATCTTTTCATGTGTCTGTTGGCCATCTGAATTTCTTCTTTGGAGAACTGTCCTTCATATCCACTGCCCATTTTTTAATTGGGTTATTTGCTTTTTGGGTGTTGAGGTGTGTAAGTTCTTTATGTATTTTCGATGTTAACCCCTTGTTGGATATGTTATTTACAAATATATCTCCCATACTGTAGGATGCCTTTTCGTTCTGTTGATGGTGTCCTTTGCTGTACAGAAGCTTTTTAGTTTGATGTAGTCCCATGAGTTCATTTTTGCTTTTGTTGCCCTTGCTCAAGGAGATGCATTCAGAAAGAAGTTGCTCATGCTTATATTCAGGATATTTTTGCCTATGTTGTCTTCTAAAAGTTTTATGGGTCCATGACTTACATTTAGGTCCTTGATCCATTTTGAGTTTACTTTTGTGTATGGGGTTAAACAATAATCCAGTTTCATTCTCTTGCATGTAGCTGTCCAGTTTTGCCAATACCAGTTGTTGAAGAAGCTGACATTTCCCCATTGTATGTCCATGGCTCCTTTATCATATATTAATTGACCATATATGGCTGGGTTTATATCACGACTCTCTAGTCTGTTCCCTTGGTCTATGGGTCTGTTCTTGTGCCAGTACCAAATTGTCTTGAGTACTGTGGCTTTGTAGTACTGCTTTATTCTTCCTTCTCAGGATTGCTTGGCTATTCGGGGTCTGTTTTGGATCCATATGAATTTTAGAATGATTTTCTCTAGTTCGTTGAAGAATACTGTTGGTATTTTGATAGGAATTGCATTGAATCTGTAGATTGCTTTAGGCAGAATGGCCATTTTGACAATAATAATTCTTCCTATCCATGAGCACTGGATGTGTTACAATTTATTGGAATCTTCTTTAATTTCTCTCATGGGTGTCTTGTAGTTTTAAGAGTACAGGTCTTTCACTTCCTTGGTTAGGTTTATTCCTAGGTATTTTATTCTTTTTGATGCAACTGTGAATGGAATTGTTTTCCTGATTTCTCTTTCTGCTAGTTCATTGTTAGTGTATAGGAATGCCGCAGATTTCTGCGTATTAATTTTGTATCCCACAACTTTGCTGAATTGAGATATTAGATTTAGTAGTTTTGGAGTGGATTCTTTAGGGTTTTTATGTACAATATCATGTCATCTGCAAACAGGGACAGTTTAACTTCTTTCTTGCCAATCTGGATGCCTTTTATTTCTTGTGTTGTCTGATTGCCATGGCTAGGACCTCCAGTACTATGTTGAATAGAAGTGGGGAGAGTGGGCATCCTTGTCTTGTTCCCGATCTTAAAGGAAAAGCTATCAGCTTCTTGCTGTTAAATATAATGTTGGCTGTGGGTTTGTCATATATGGCCTTTATTATGTTGAGGTACTGGCCCTCTATACCCATGTGGTTGAGAGTTTTTATCATGAATGGATGTTGAATTTTGCCAAATGCTTTTTCAGCATCTATGGAGATGATCATGTGGTTTTTGTCCTTCTTTTTGTTCATGTGGTGGATGACGTTGATGGATTTTTGCATGTTGTACCCTCCTTGCATCCTTGGAATAAATCCTACTTGATCATCATGGATGATCCTTTTGATGTATTTTTGAATTCAGTTTGCTAATATTTTGTTGAGTGTTTTTGCATCTATGTTCATCAGGGATATTAGTCTGTAATTTTCTTTTTCTGTGGTGTTTTTGCCTGGTTTTGGTATTAGAGTGATGCTGGCCTCATAGAATAAGTTTGGAAGTATTCCCTCTTTTTCTACTCTTTGGAAATCTTTAAGGAGGATGTGTATTAGGTCTTCACTAAATGTTTCATAAAATTCAGCTGTGAAGCCATCTGTTTAGGGCGTTTTGTTCTTAGGTAGGTTTTTTATTACCAGTTCAATTTCTTTGCTGGTAATTGATCTGTTCAGATTCTCCGCTTCTTTCTGTGTCACCCTTGGAAGGTTGTATTTTCTAGACAGTTGTCCATTTCTACTAGGTTATCCAGTTTGTTAGCATTTAATTTTTCATAGTATTCTCTAACAATTCTTTGTATTTCTGTGGTGTCCGTAGTGATTTTTCCTTTCTCATTTCTGATTCTGTTTATGTGCATAGACTCTCTTTTTTTCTGAATAAGTCTGGCTAGGGGTTTATCTATTTTGTTTATTTTCTCAAAGAACCAGCTCCTGCTTTCATTGATTCTTTCTATTGTTTTATTCTTCTCGATTTTATTTATTTATGCTCTATTCTTTATTATGTCCCTCCTTGTACTGACTTTGGGCCTAATTTGTTCTTCTTTTTCTTGTTTCATTAATTGTGAGTTTAGGCTGCTCATATGGGATTGTTCTTCTTTTCTGAGGTAGGCCTATATTGCAATATACTTTCCTCTTAACACGGCCTTCGGTGCATCCCACACATATTGCAGTGTTGAATTATTGCTGACATTTGTTTCCATATATTACTTGATCTCTGTTTTTATTTGGTCATTGATGCATTGGTTATTTAGGACACGTTGTGAAGCCTCCATGTGTTTATGGGATTTTTCATTTTTGTGTAATTTATTTGTAGTTTCATACCTTTGTGGTCTGAGAAACTGGTTGGTACAATTTCTATCTTTTTGAATTTGCCAAGGCTCTTTTTGTGTCCTCGTATATGATCTATTTTTGAAAATGTTCCATGTGCACTGGAGAAGAATGTGTATTCTGCTGCTTTGGGTGTAGAGTTCTGTAGATGTCTGTTAGGTCCATCTGTTCTATTGTGTTGTTCAGTGCCTCTGTGTCCTTACTTATTTTCTGTCTGGTTGATCTGTCCTTTGGAGTGAGTGGAGTGTTGAAGTCTCCTAGAATGAATGCATTGCATTCTCTTCTCCTTTTATTTCTGTTAGTATTTGTTTCACATATGTATGTGCTCCTGTGTTGGGTGCATAGATATTTATAATGGTTATATCTTCTTGTTGGGTTCACCCTTTTATCATTATGTAATGTCCTTCTTTGTCTCTTGTGACTTTCTTTGTTTTGAAGTCTATTTTGTCTGATACAAGTACTGCAACTCCTGCTTTTTTCTTCCTATTAGTTGTATGAAATATCTTTTTCCATCCCTTCACTTTTAGTCTGTGTATGTCTTTGGGTTTAAAGTGAGTCTCTTGTAGGCAGCATATAGATGGGTCTTGTTTTTTTATCTATTCGGTGACTCTATGTCTTTTGATTGCATTCAGTCCTTTTACATTTAGGGTGATTATTGATAGGTAAGTCCTTATCGGCATTGCAGGCTTTAGATTCATGTTACCAAAGGTTCAAGGTTAACTTCCTTACTATCTAAGAGTCTAACTTAATTCACTTAATGTGCTATAACAAACACAATCTAAAGGTTCTTTTTTTTTCCTCCTTTTTCTTCCTCCTCCCTTCTATATATATATTAGGTATTATATTCTGTACTCTTTGTCTATCCCTTGATTGACTTTGGAGATAGTTATTTTAATTTTTGCATTTTCTTAGTAATTAGCTGTTCTACTTTCTTTACTGTGGTTTCATTACCTCTGGTGACAGCTATTAAACCTTAGGAACACTTCCATGTATAGGAGTCACTCCAAAATACACTGTAGAGATGGTTTGTGGGAGGTAAATTCTCTCCACTTTTGCTTATCTGAAAATTGTTTAATCCCTCCTTCAAATTTAAATGATAATCTTGCTGGATAAAATGTTCTTGGTTCAAGGCCCTTCTGCTTCATTGCATTAAATACATCATGCCACTCCCTTCTGGCCTATAAGGTTTATGCTGAGAAGTCTGATGATAGCCTGATGGGCTTTCCTTTGTATGTGATCTTATTTCTCTCTCTGGCTGCTTTTAATAGTCTGTCCTTATCCTTGATCTTTACCATTTTAATTACTATATGTCTTGGTGTTGTCTTCCTTGAGTCCCTTGTGTTGGGAGATCTGTGCATCTCCATGGCCTGAGAGACCATCTCCTTCCCCAGATTAGGGAAGTTTTCAAGAATTCCCTCCTCAAAGACACTTTCTATCCCTTTTTCTCTCTTCTTCTTCTTCTGGTACCCCTATAATGTGAATATTGTTCCCTTTGGATTGGTCACACAGTTCTCTCAATATTCTTTCATTCTTAGAGATCCTTTTTTCTCTCTGTGCCTCAGCTTCTTTGTATTCCTCTTCTCTGGTTTCTACTTCATTTACTGTGTCCTCCACCATATCCAATCTGCTTTTAATACTTTCCATTGTGCTCTTCAACGATTGCATCTCTGACCGGAATTCATTCCTGAGTTCTTGAATATCTTTCCATACCTCCATGAGCCTGTTAATGATTTTTATTTGGAACTCCCTTTCAGGACGAGCCCTGGGGTCGATGTCATTTAAATCTTTCTCAGGAGTTGTATTAATAATTTTACTCCGAACCAAGTTCCTTTTGCATTTCATATTTGTATATGTCGCCCTCTAGTGCCCAGAAGCTCCACTCCCTGGGGCTGCTCAGGGGGGTACAGGGGAGTGGTATTGGTGCCTTGGGGAGGAAAGAGCTGTTTTCTGCTTCCTGGCTGCTATGCATGTCTCCGCTGCCTGAACCACCAGTGGGCCGAGCACACAGGTATAAGCCTCTATACTTTGCGTTTGTAGTTGCTGTAGACACATCTTCCCTCTGGCTGGCCTAGTGCCAGGGTAGGGTTTGCCGGTTTGTGAGCCACGTGGGCTGGCTGGGAGAAATGTATAGTAGGCTGTGTGTCATGGAGGGTGTCCTTGAAGCTGTGTAGCCAGCCAGGGAGCTGGAGAACCTGAAGATCTTCTAAGGAGGGAGATTTCTTTTTCCCCCTTACATATGAGAGTCTATATGGCAAAGCTCCCAACCTGCTGGGCAGAGTGCACCCAGACAATTTTGTCTACCTGTCCTCTCTCCTGAGCAGTAAGCTCTGTGCAATCCTTGCCCCTTTAGCAGCCCTCTTGCTAAAGGCTTCCTTGTTAGGAAGTCTCTCAGACTGACCATCTTTCTTTTGTCCCAGAGCAGCCAGATATGGATCCCTGCTTTCCACAAGTGGCTGGAATCTCAGTCTCTCCAGGAATTCTGCCTGTCTTAGCTTGCCAACCCCGTAATCACGAGAGTATCATGCAAGCACCATGAAATGTAGGTTTGTGCTCCCAGAGCAGATCTCCAGAGTTAGGTATTCAGCAGTCCCAGGCCTCCACTCCTTCCCTGCTCAGTTTGTCTTCCTCCCGCCAGTGAGCTGGGGTGGGGGAAGGCCTTGTGTCCCGCCAGGCCACAGCCTTGGTATGTTACACTGTTCTGTGACGTCTGCTCTTTTCTCCAGGTGTATGCAGTCTGGCACAGTCCTCTTTCCTGTTGTTTTTTCCGGATTAGTTGTATTAATTATATTTTTGTATTATATGTGGTTTTAGGAGGAAGCCTGTGTCTCATCTCTCACGCCACCATCTTTAATCCAATCATTCTACTTTTCTTAACAGATTGGAAGCAGAGGATCAGAGAAGCTAAATAATTCGGAGGGTCATGCTGTTAATAAGTAGCTGAGCTCAGACTAGAACCCAGGGCTGCTGGTTTCTAATAGCCAAGCTCTTAACCACAACAATAAGCTGTTTCTAAATCCCTGGATGGATTAAAGCTTCTAGTAGTTGTTCTATGAATCCATAAGCATATTCTAGGTTCTAAATGCCATAAGTGGAGTTCCAATTCCTCAGGAGGGAACTGGTCAATGTCCTGGTTGCGTCTCTCATTGTAGAATCCTAGAATCCTTGTCAGGCAGAGAGGAGAACCGTGACTTTAAGGAGTCAGGAACCTTGATTGTCAGTGAATTTTAGTTCATCAATGATTATTGGTCACTGATGATAAACTTTCATTCTGTTACTTACTTCAGCATTATGAAAGAAAGGAATGTGTTATGCCTGCCCTCAGGAAACTCACAATCTTATTACATTGACAAGGTATTGACATAACATATTTGATAGTATGTATTAAGTGCATAACTTAATGCAAGCAAGTCTGACCACTTAAAATTTTAGCATTCTCAGTGTTGCAAGATCCAGAAGTCGCAAGTTCCTTTTCCTGGGCAGACTCTCTCACCTTCCACCTCTTCCTCTCTCTAGTCCCACATGAGTAACTTACTAGTTCTCAGCGTCCAGACCACCAGTCCCTTGAGCCCTTCCTGCCCTCCCACTCTATCGCCCTTCTTCTGGATCCACTTCCCTTCCCTTCCAGGCAAAACCCAGTGGTCATATACTCCTTCCTTTCATAGAATTCCTTGTTCCCCACCCTCTCCCCTACCAGTGATGTCCACAATTCCTCTTTGAAACTTACAACCCGAGTAACCTCTGTTGTCCACCTTCCCATTTTCTATGTCTGGAGAAAGTCATGAAAACAGTGATAATGTGGTCCACTAAATAGCTAGTCTGCATTACCCCAGATGGCCTTGGCTCCGTAACTTTACTGTTGGCTTCCTGCTGCATTCTCCATAGTGGCTGAACCAACCCTTCCCAAGCCTTCTAGACTCCTATGCCTATTTTCATTCCTTGCACTCAGAGAAGATTAAGACCCATCATCTTTCCTGCTTGAGGCAAAACAATTTAAGAGCTTTCAATCTACCTCTTTTCAATTACAGAATCTTTCAGTATTTTCACTCACCATCCTGGTCTCATGCCTATGTCTGCAAAAGAAATAGTTTCACTTTTGTAGAATTCAAATTCTTTAAAATAGGGAAGCTTCCATGCCTAGAGTATGAGGTATGTTTTTGGAGGAGCTAGTTTTATTCTACATTCTTTCTTTTTCTCTCTCTCCTGCTCTTTCTGGCTCTCAGCCTGAAATATGCTTAGGCCTCCATTTTCTTGAAACAAAAATAAACACAAGAACCATATACCTCTTATGTCATGCTGTAGCCAGACTTCTTTTAAAAAGAAGTCAAAACACATTTCCTTACCAAATTCTAACTCCTCAATCTACTGCATTTGGCTTTTGGTCCTGTTGTTCCATAGAAACTGAATTTGGTGGCTTCCTAATGTTAAATCTTTTAGCCTTGTCTCAGTCTCCATTCTGCTTTACCACAATGTGTGTTCTTTCAGAAAGCATGCCTCTTGGAAGGCAGATTCTTGAAATCAGCCTGGCATTCAGGCTCTATGCACAGGCCCACTGTACCTTCTAATGCTATCTTCCACCCTATCTACCATCTAACACAGCTGGAGTCCTCCCTAGACCCTAAATGGCCCCATACTTGGTTACATCTGCCCCTTTCCTCAACTGAACCTTCAATTTGGAATTCACTCCTTCATCCTCTCTCCCCATTGGTCAAAATCCTATCCACCCTTCAGTGCCCAAGTCAAATGTTGTCTGTTTTAGGTAGCTGTCTTTGATTTTCTCCAATTAAATCTTTTTATCCTCCTCCATCCTTCCTCTTGTTCAGTGTTCATATCTCTGTGGTGGGAATTTGTACATTGTACCTTTTAGCTTTTTTTCTTTCCCTCCTAGATGGTAACTCTGAGAATATCTAAGCTGATGGAAAGAATCTAATTTGTTGTTATCTTTAGTGAATAAAGCCCCTGGAATGTAGCAGATGCTCAATAAAATGTTGTTGAGTGAATGGTTGCATATTGTCCATGGTCCGGAAAGAAGAAATAAACGGGTCGGCACAGCCAGGTCAGGTGTCATGCAGGAGATACCTTGACGCATTATGCAGTCTTTTGGTGTTGTGGGGATTATAGTGCACTTCATCCCACTCTGGGCGCAAGTGTCCTATGAAATCTACCATATCTTGAGTATTTGTACTTACTGTGCATGCAGACATTGGACAAGAACTTTTGATGAATTATTCCACTTATTCTGAAAATAACCCCTAGAGGTGAATACCATGATTATTCCTCTTGTTTATATTAAAACCTCATCTACAAAATGAGCCTTGGAGAGCTCAAATTATCAGCCAGATGCCACACAGCCAAAAATGGGCTGAGCTGGGATTCACACTCAGGTTGATAGGAGCTAAAACCTAACCTCCAATGACCACACTATACTTGACTGTTCCCACACTAAACCTGACTTTTAGATTTCTTAGATTTAAAATCATTCATGAAATCCACATTTACCTTCAATCATTTCAATCTAAAACTTGTAGGCAGATTCCAGTCTCTGGATTTATTCTTGATTTGTGGTTCAGTGCTATTCTGTGGGCTGTGGAGGTACCTGTCATTGTTGTCATACCCATCTTTTTTCTGTCATTGCACCATGGAAGAAGGCTGCTGTCTTTACTAAAGTCATAGACTTTCATATTCTTCATGAAAAGCTATTGATCTCACTTTCAAAATTCATCCATGTTCTTTTTAATCACTGTGAAGTCATATGTTACATTATTGACCCAGTGCAGGGGTAGCCTTGTCCCCTTTCTTGGAGGAGATAAATCCACACATGTAGATTATATGCCTTCAGAAATAATGACCTTACAGAGCATTATAATCTCCAATGTATACGTTCACTGATAGGAGGGGGGAAAATGCTGCCTTTGCAAGGTTATTTTATTTCTGACTGTATTGTGCAGTGAGAGCCATCACCTATCTAAGACTTGACTTATAAAGCAGAAAGGTCCTAAACAAACCAGGAGAGTAGCTGAATTAATATTGTGTGCCATTTAGTAATTACTTAGGAATTTGTAAGTGTAAAATGGCATGTGTTATAAGCTACACAGTGTATTTGCTATCTTTGTCTTTGAGACAGTATCTCCATGGCCAGGCATTAAACCCGAGGCTTTCTCCAAGTGAATATGGAAACAGGAAGGGAACTGCCAATTAAATGAAAGTACTATCTATTATGCATTAAAGACAATAGCCCATTAGGACCTTCCCATAGTCTTACCATGTTCAAGCATGGTGGATCTGTTTTAGGGTTCATTACATCCTCTTGGTCTTTATTTATTGGAAAGTTTCACTTAAAAGTAAGTGTGTCCTTAATATTTCCTCAGCCAGAAAACAATTCATGGTTTTAATCTAGCAATCTAATTTCCAGAATTATTTACTAACAATAGGACCCCTTATCAAGTGGATATTGGGCGAATTAGGTAAAAAATGAGTGAAACATTCCAAGATCCTTGGTGCTCCCTCAAAATGTGGAGGTGCACATATCATTTGTAGAACTGAAGCTATCTGGCCACCATGCTCACATAGTGACCAGAAGTTTCCAGAAGGAACGCTTTGAAGTATATACATTCCCTCCTGCCTCCCTCACTTGATCAATCATCAGGTGTCTTTTAGAAACTACCAGATATCAAGATTGTGTTAGATGACTTAGATTGGCTGGCAGAACAGGGTGAGATGGCTCTGTACTCTTAACAAATTTACAACTTTGTCCTGGAGATACAATAGAAACACAGCTAATAATATAGGTATTATGAAAGTAATCAGGATATAAATGAAAAATATGAAATAGACCAAGGGTCGGTAAAACACAATCTGTGGTCCACCTCTAATTTTTATAAACACAGGTTTCTTGAAAAACAGCCATACTCATTCATTTACTTACTGTCTGTAGCTGTTTTGTGCTATGCTGCAGAGTTGAGTACTTGTGGCAGAAACCACATGGCCCAGAAAGCCTAAAATATTTGCTATCTGTCTGGCCCCTTACAGAAACATCATGCTGGTCTTTAGTCTAGACTTTACTGAGGGAGGTCTTATAATAAGGCAGCCAAAAAGATAAATGCACAGTTGCCAATGATTTCAGCTTGGTTTTGTACTAGGGTGTCAAGAGAACTGGGTTCCAATCCTGCCTTTACCAACTACTAGATGCAAGACATTGGGCAAACCTCACTTAGATTGTTCTAGTTTTGAAATCACAAGGAAATCTTTAACATCGAAGTATGTGTTTTGAGGGTACTCAAAGTGAGCATTTACTATAACAAAAGAAGAGTCAATATCTATGACCACCGCTGTCAAAAAACTTTATGTTGTAGAGAGACCATACAACCAGGGGATGAGGTATAGGCAGAAGTTAGAACATTGTAAAGATTGTGAGAAGTGTGGGGGGATTTTAGTTTTTAGGCAGCTTCTGAGTGCACTGGTAAGCTGAAAGTATTTTTCATACAGAGAACCTATTTCACACACATTCCAGTAATTCAGTAGTGTTGATGACTACACAATATCAACGAAGAAGCCAGACTGAGGTGGGGAAAGTTTCATTTTTCTGATAAAGGCCAAGTTACACTCACTATCCTTTTAAAAAAAGAAATTCCCTCTAATGTTATATTTCCCTCCTTTGATTTGGAAATTCTTTTAAAAGTGTTTCTAACAGCTGTAGTGTGTGACCCTTGGAACACATCACTTATCTGGGGAATAACATTCATTTTAATATCATTTCACCAAGGAAGCAAGACTTAAACCCACATTTTCTGATCCACTTAGTTGATAATATTCTTCTAAAAATATTCTGGCTGGTGAATGGAAGATAATTTAATTTAAAGAGATTAGATATATTGCTTGAAGTACAAGTCCCCCAGAATTTGACAGCAGAACAAGACCAGTGAACAGAAAACTCATCTTGCTGCCTTGCTAATACATGCATCAGGGAATTTATAAGTTGGGCCGTCAGTCTTTGCTCCATGGTGTAATGTCAATGTCATTGATTCTTAAAATCTGACATTCATTAAATGTACCCAGTGTGAATATGTAACAGGATTTTTGAAAAACCAGCCAAGTGTCACCATACCATAAAAGATTATAGAGTGATGCTTTCAGACTTTGAGCTCTCTCCTTAGACTGAATGGATCTTGTCTTCATAGAGTACGTGAAAGGTTGGCTTTCATAGCTATTCTAAATGGGCTAATTTCACTTTTTCTTTTCCCATCAGAACTAGGGGGAATTTGGAAGACATGGGGAGAGCTAACATTTATTTATTTACTATGAACCAGGCACTGTGTAGGTTTACTCTTTCTATCTACCTACCTACCTACCTTTGTCTATCTATCTCTATCTATCTGTCTAGACATGTAAAATGTTATATACATATGTTGTGTGGGTATCACATCAACCTATAACCTTAGCTGTTATAATTTATCCCCATTGAACAGATGAATAAACTGAGGCTGAAAGAGGCCCAGTCATTTGCCCAAGTAGCTGAGCTTCGGTGAAAGGGAAGTTTTGTAAACTCTTGGTAGAAAATTTATCAGCGACCAATGCCACCAAAAGGTGCCACACACAACGGACATGGGTCAGGCCTCTCTTCCTACTTCTACCTTTGCTGGGGAACTAGGAGTCTGCTGCTGCTGGTTGCTCTTCAGACTTCATGCTCTCCTCAAAAGCCTTGGGCAGAAATACCATAGACTATTTATTATTTTGAAAACAAGCACACAGTTGTTGCCCTGCCCCCAGTTGTGTTGTTAGATTGGAAACAATGCCGCCTGTGGCTCTTTATACCCTCCCCTCTCATTACAGCCCATCCTTGGAACACAATCATTTTCTGTGTTATCCAGAGGTGTCATTACAGGGTGCCTGCTCTATAGTTAGAGCAGCGCCAGCATGTTCCGTTTGAAACCCTCCTCCCCCCACCTCCGTCCCTGGAGTATATAACTAGGCCATAAGAATGCCTTTGGGGCTACTGTATTGAGTAAGGACATAGCCGTATGTCTAGGGGGACTGTTTTCAGTGACTTATTATCTGTCACTTGAGCTCAGATTTGAATAAATTCTCTTCGATTCCAGGAGAACAATAGATTCACAATTTGTGATAGAAAAGTAAAGTAATTTCTATGAAGGCTTTGCGGAGGTCAAAAAGAAGACAGGCCCTGGAATGAAAAACTGGAATTAAAACTCTTATTTAAATTGCAAGTTTAAAAATGAATATTGTTGGGGTAGAAGTGTATGTTCCATTTAGTATTTTATGCTAGAACTTAATCTTCTTGCAAATAGTTTAATGAAAAGTTTGAAGTTTGCACCTATTTCATGGTCTTGAACATTCTACACAGTAATGTCCATTTTTTTCCTGTGGCATCACTACCGAATAAACTGTCTTTTTTCTAGCTTCAGACATTTTCGATTGAAAAAAGAAAGGACTATCTTTAGAGTTCTCCTTCAAGGTAGAGAATGTATAGATTTATTTATTTATTTATTGTGAAATGATTATCACAGTAAGTTTAGTTAACATCCTTCAACATACATAGTTACAAATTATTTTTTCTTGAGATGTGAACTTTTGAGGTTTTTTTTTTCTTAACAACTTTTCAATACACAAGACATTATTGCTCACCATGCAACGAACAAGTTCCAATACAGTGAAAAGCTCCCACAAGGTGAACAATGCAAGGAACATAGTGAACAAGTTCTCACAAGGTGAACAATGCAAAGGCAGTCATATCAGAGAAACTAATTCAGTTACTATAATCAATCAAGTCAACTATGATTATTCATATGATTTTTATACTTAAATTATAAGTGAGTCCCACATTTCCCCCTTTTTTGTTTTAATTGATGCAAATGCATATGCATATATTTGTGTGAGTACCAGAATAATCATTAGCTGGGCTCGGCCTGTGACATAGCTTGTCACAGGCAATGTCTCTCTCATCTGGAGGAGTGAGGTTCTATGCCTCACCTCAGTTGCCCCCCACGTTGCTCACCTGAGGTCCCTTGCGACTGTGCCTGTCTTAGGTTGTTCCTCCCATGAGGAATCTTACCCGTCTCTGGCTAACCAGCCATCTCCTGGGACCAAACAGGGAGATAAAATACGAAAGAGAGGACAGCCAGCAGCTATAATTCTGGATAAAATCACAATATACATGATTATTTTCTTGCAGCAAATGCAGGTGGGGAATCAGTATATGATTTCACAAAGTTGTTTAAAAGGAATCACTTATTTCTTGAAGTTAATTCTTGAAAAGTAGCATATGCTTGTATTGGCTTTAAAAGACCAACAACTGCCTTCCGCACACACACTAGGAGAACAGGAATACAAATGCATAACAGTATTAGACCTACAATTATAGGCCATACCCAATGAAACAAAGAAAACCAATTTAACAATCCAGGCATTTGTGAAAACTTATCAATACCATGATGAATGTTGTCTATTTGATCTTGAATAGTATGTGAAAAATCAGACAAATTAAAACAACACATCCCTGGAAATTGTTCACATCCCATAGTTGTATAGCCCTCCCAATGCCCCCCCAACATTACATCTGCAATCATAAGAGAATGTATAGATTTAACCATGAGAATAATAACTACAGTTTATTGTTAGCTAATGTAAAAACACTACTTATTAAGCAAGGGCTAAAAGCATGGACCCAGAATCAGAACACCTGAGCAATTTGGAACACGAGCTCCACTACTTAAGAGCCATGCAATCTTGGGCAGGTTACTCAACCTTTCTGTGTGCCTGTTTTCTCCTGTGTAAAATTAGGATAATAGCACCTACCTTATGGGGTTGTTAGGAGGATTGAATGAGTGAATTCCTGTGTTGGGGAGGAAAAACTTTTTCTCTACCCTCTTACATTCAGTGACTGAGGACCTGTTAATTAAACTAATGACAGACACATTAATTAGAGAAAAGGCACACAGTATTTATTAATATTTATGTGCACAGTAGTTCATAGAAAAGAGGTGAAACTCAAAGAAGTGGTCACGATTGGGAGTTTATATATCATTTTAACAAAGGAGAGTAGACTTAGGCTGTGGTAGATGATACATCCTGGGGAAGTAGCCAGGAAATGTATGGGGGAACTAATGGAAGATAAGGGTTGTTTTAATAAGGTCTGTTTATGCAAACTCATCTCTGTGTCCAGTGGTAAGAGTCACTCTCCTCTGCCTGGTACAGGGATGGGGTGGGAAAATGCCTTCACAAAGGGAAATTTATGCTCTGATTTTAGGCAAATACGGGGAGGGCAGACAACTATCAACATCTGCTGATCTTCAATGATCTTCAGCTTACAATAATCCTTATGCCAAGGGGGCATATTTTGGGTGGCATATCCTGATCCCCTTTACATGTAAAGTATTTAGAACAGTGCTGAGCACAGAGTAAAGATTTTAGGTATTACAATTCTTACTATGTTAATAATTATAAAGTTATCTGGCATTATTAAGAACATCAACTCTAATCCTTACAACAACCATGCAAGGTAGATTAACCTTCATTTTACAGATGAGAAGACCAAGTTATCAGAGTTGACTTTCCCAAGGCCAAATAGGTCATAAATCACAGAGCTAGTTAGGAAACCAGCTAAGAGAGCTGGCACTTTGAACACCTGCAGGACAGGCAGGAACAGGAAACTGACAGTGGGTCACAGGGTTGTTCCAGGCAGGGCTTGGTGGGTTTTCTGAAGCAGTGGTTGCTACTCCTTTGGCTGAGTAGACCTTTAATCTCCTTGTGTAACTGAGGGCAACTCCAAGCCCTGGAGAAACATCAGCTTGATACTAAGGAAGGAATAAAATTTGCATGAGTACCTGAGTTAGACAAACAGTTACCAAGTGTCCATTGCATTCCTAGAACTCATGGGAGATGCACGTGCTGAGAATTCTCCCAGCACTCTGAGGTCCTCAGGTAGGGGCTGTTTACCAAGTGCACCCCAAGTGCTGAATGCACTGCTGCTCCTCTTAATGTCCCCTTCCCTTATGCAATAGGAAGGAATACTCAAGACAGAGGTGGGTTTACTTGGAGAGAAATTCCTGGAGGCAGGCATTTCTTTAGGGGCCTCTGAAGTTTGAGATGAGTGGCAGGGAAGGCATCTTTTACTTCTCTGGGCGCCTCAACAGTAAGAACTTTGCCTTAGTCACCTGCTATCCTTCAGAATAGCTATACTTCAGAAATCAGGTAAACCTTAACACACACCCCGTACCAGGCAAACTCTGCTCCCATCTCCAGTCACAGTGCAGCACCGCCTGGCCGCGGGGTACTGGCCCTGTGCAGAATGGGCTCTGGCGCAAAGGCTCTGCTTAGGATCTGCCGCTTGAGGCTGAACCCGGAAGTGAACTGCACATGCGTCCCCAAATCTCTAGCCTTCCAGGATCCGGAAGGAACGTGGGCTGCGACGGAATCTTCTGCAGCGGAATCACGAAGCCTCTGTCGGATGTCTGCCGAGGTCCTAGGCTGTAGCAACCCCAGGGCTCTCTGTTCAATGGCATATCCTCGGGGCCTTCTGTTCCTCCTGCCAGACGCTGGAAGGGGTCTGAAATCCATCCCAGGAGACCATCGCTGCCAGTTCCTGGAGTCTTTTATCTGAAGAGCAGCCTCAGGTTATTACTCTCTCTTTCTGATCCTCCCTGCGATAGGGGAGAGGGTCCTTTATCCAATACTCTCACAACTCCATCGGTAAACATTCTTTTGTACAAGAAGGGGAACACCTGTGAGTGGGGGCCTGGTCTGGGTGAGTGGAGTTGTGGGGTTCCCCAGGAAGGCCTGAGGATTGGCAGGGATGCCCCAAGCGTGGGAGAGGCTCAGAGGGCGGTGGAATTAGGCTCCAGGCACGCAGCAGTCATGCTGGTCTGCCGAGAGGAAACCAGATCTCGTCCATCTCAGGCCAGATAGGGAGTCCTGTGAGAAACACCTGTGTGAACTTAAAGTGAATTGACTCGAACCAAACCCTAAGTGGAATCCAGTAGTTGTGGGCATAATTAGGAAATGAAGGAGTTGAGGCAAGGGGGGAGAGAGATTGAAGATAGGGCTGTGTGCTAGTAAAGGCTGGGGGTCATGGGGCAGCACGCCAGGTTCACGAAGGAGAAAGACTCAACTATCTGTCACTCTGCATTGTTGAGGGGGGTAATCAAAAGCACCTGGGGGCACTCACTGGCTGCGTGGGGACTCAGGATGACCAGGACCCAGCTAAGGTCCTTAACAGTGCAAAGTAGTTCAGAAGAGAAGGTGCTTCCTGGGTACTAAGGGAGACTGAGAGTCTGTGAAGGAAGAAAGGCTTGGTGCAGGTAGCTAAGGGAATGCTCCATGACCAGGAAAATGTCATCTTAAAAGAGTGTCTGATAATTTTACAGCCTGTATGTGTGTTCAGTGAGGCAGACACTGGACAGAATAGAGTTGCTAATAATAGCTAACATTTATTGAGTAGGTATAGGTCAGGCACTGTGCCAAGCTCTTTGCATGGATTATCTGACTTGGGTAAATATTTACTGGGTGTATTGAGTGCCTACTCTGTGTGTCAATTATTGTTTTAGGCATTGGGGATTCAGCAGTGAACAAAAAACATGTCTTGCCCTCATGGAGCTTTTTAGTTACTCTTCCTAACAACCTGTAATATGGGTGATAATATGATCCTTTTACAAAGGTAGCAGCTGAGGCACAGTACAGAGAGATTAAGTAATTTGTACAAGATGACATGGGTAGTTATCAGAGCCTTAATGCAGTACTTGCTGAGTCTCTACTATATAAAGGAGATGGGGGTAGGTGCTCAGGATGTGGAGATGGATAAACTATATTTTATGCTCCGAATGAGTTTACAGTTGAGTGGGGAAGGTGAGCCTGCAGGCAGTAATTATAGGTCAATGCAGCATATCCAAGGTGTCAAGGAAATAAGGAGCAACAAAGTTTTCCAGTAGGACAGGGAAGACTTCCTTTAAGAGGGGTGAAAGGATGTATAGGAACTTACTGGATAGAAAAATGGGCGGGAAGGCAAGAGGACATTTTGGACAGGGAAAACAGTATGTTCCAAAAGTATAGAGAAGGGACAGGGAGGGAGGGGAACCTCTGTTGATGATATGATATGATAACCTTTGTACTAGTACTTTATATGCTTTTAAGATGAAAGATTTAGCAATATTATATATATATATATATTACACAATTAAAAACAACCTTGTACCTAACCACAACTTGAGAAAACAGTTTTTTAAAAATTAGGCTTTGTAGTAAGCTAGGGGAGGTTGAGCCACAGTCACAGTGCTGGTATGTGGTAGTCAGGGCTTGCTGCCGAGCCAGTTTGGGCTGTAGCTGTGTAACGTCACACCTCTTCCTGTGGGTGTGGGACACTTAGACAGTGATGTGAGGTGCTGCACAGAGCTTTCAGGGCACCAGTGAAGAGGGAAGAAGGAAGAAGAAGAGAGTCATTCTCAGCTGGCATAGAAACAGACAACAGATATGGAGGAAAACCACACTTTCATCTAGTGATAAATTGTCGGAGGAGCAGAGCAATCCAGAGTGCTGGGCTGGGAGCATTTCTGCTTCCATCAGGTTTCAGAGTGGGCCTACTGCAAGGAGACTAACCTAATTCCTGAGTGGAGACAAGGCACTAGTGATGTGAAGACCTTGGTGAAAATGCTTCAGGCAGAGTAAGCAGTGAGTGCAAAGGCCCTGAGGTGGGTTCAGTTGAGACTTTCAGAGGACCTTAGCCAAGGAAGCTTTGCCTTTCTGCTTGTGCTTAAATTACATGTGCAGTAAATATTGAAATGTTGCCCAAGTGAAAAACCGGCCAAGTGTTAAAATTAGTACTCAAAGCTAAATATCACTATTACTGAATGAACTTCTAGGGGATACAAATAAATTTAATATATTATTTAAAAATAAATCATCATGACAGTCTTTTTGAGATACAGTTGACATATAACTTTGTATTAATCTAAAGTGTACAACATGATTTGATATATGTATATATTGTGAAATGGTCACCAGAGTACATTCAGTTAGCATCAATCACTTATCATAGTTATAACTTTTTTTCTTGTGGCGAGAACTTATAAGTCTACTCTATTAGCAATTTTCAAATATACAATACAGTATTATTAACTATAGTCACCATGCTGTACATTTCATCCCCAGAACGCATTTATTGCGTAACTAGGAGTTTGTTCCTTTTGATCCCCTTCACACCTTTTCCCCATCTGCTGCCTGTGGCAACCACTGATCTGTTCTCTGTTTTATAAGTTCAATTTTTTTAAACGTCACGTGTATGTGAGATCATACCACACTTGTCTTTCTCTGACTTATTCCACTTAGCATAATGCCCTCCAGGTCCATCCATGCTGTTGCCAATGACAGGATTTCCTTCTTTTTTTTTTTAATGGCTGAATAATATTCCAGTGTGTGTGTATCACATCTTTATCCATTCTTCCAACAGTGAACACTTAGGATTTTTCCATATCTTGGCTATTATACATAATGCTGCAGTGAACATAGGTGTGCATATATCTTTTCAAGATAGTGGTTTCGTTTCCTTTAGAAATATACCCAGAGGTGGAATTGCTGGATCATACTGTAGATACATTTTTAATTATTTGAGAAACCTCTCTATTATTTGCTGTAGTGACTGCCCCAGTTTACATTCCCGCCAGCAGTACACAAGGATTCTTTACCTTCTCACCAACACTTTTTAACTCTTGTCTTTTTGATGATAGTCATTCCAACAGGTATGGAGGTGATGCCTCACTGTGGTTTGGATTTGCATTTTCTTGATAATTATTGATGTTGAGCATCTTTTCTTGTACATTTGACATCTGTATGTCTTTGGAAAAATGTCTATTCGGCACCTCTGCTCACTTTTTTTTTTTGGTTGCTTAAAACAATGCAAATTTGTTTAAAGTTCTGAAGGGGGTAGAAGTCTGACACGGGTCTCACTGTTAGTTTTAGCAACCATAGTTCCATCTGCAAGCTTTGCCATATAACCTAACATAGTCACAGGTTCTGAGCATTAGGACTTGGACATATTTAGCGCCATTATTCTGTCTACTGAAGTTAGTAATATATTGTCTTATCCTGATTTTTGCAATTCCATGTGGTTGAATTTATCTTACTCTTTTCTGAGAAGAGGTTCTGATAGAAAGAAAAAGAATTAAATATGATAGGTCACAGGGACCCCTGAGAACTGGAAAGTAGATCATAGATTAAAAAAAAGAGAAGTTGGTGACAGGGTCCTTTTCCCATTTTTTAATTGGATTGTTTGTTCTTTTGCTATTTGAGTTGTATGATTTCTTTATGTATTTTGGATATTAATTCCCTATCAGATATACTATTTGCCAATATTTCTTCCTATTCTGTAGGTTGTGTTTTCATCTTGCTGATGGTTTTCTTTGCTATGCAATTACAGTTTTGTTATTAAAATTGTAGTAGTCAAATTTTAAAGGTTTGTCATTATAGTGCAGAAATTTCAGCACTACATAAACTCACTTTAAACTGACATATTTAATAACACTCGACTTAGGAACACAACAAGATATAATTCAGAATAAAAGATTTTCAGTAGCGTCTTCTGAAAGGAATCTTGTTTTTAGGACACATAGATTGGTCAGTCTAAAGACTTTCAGTTTAAATAATGAAAACACTATGTACTTAGTAGTATATGGTATAGCATCATTTTGACAAGCTTTTTGGTTGAAAGTTTAGCTTCCATAGGGGGAAAAACTATAAGGATTATTTTCCTAAAATAGTCTTGTCAAGTCAGTTGTTTTGTTGATGTTTGGTGAGAATAAAGTGTGTTTGGATTCCTCATTCATAATTTCCTCTTTCTTTATATTTTCTCTTTTATTTGGTAACAATAGCTGACATATATTAAGCTTTTACTGTGCCCCAGATGATATTCTAAGCCCTCTGGCTGTATTAACTATTTTTTTGTAATTTACTGAGGTGTAATTGGCATACCATATTTTACTGGTGTATCACATGGTGATTCAACATTGTATCCATTGTGAATTGGTCACCACAGTAAGTCTAGTTACCATTTGTCACATTACAAAGGTATTATATTATTCCCTTTGTTGACATTACATCCCCATGATTTATTTATTTTATAGTTGGAAGTTTGTATTTCTTAATCCCCTTTACCCATTTTGCCCCTTTCCCCACCCACCTCCCCTCTGACAACCACCAATCTGTTCTCTATTGATGAGTCTGGGTCTCTTTGTTTTGTTTGTTTTGTTTTTCAGATTCTACATGTAAATGAAATTACGTGGTATTTATCTTTTCTCTGTCTGACTTATTTCACTTGGCATAAGACCATTTGTTCTTCCATGTTGTCATGAATGGCAAGATTTCATTCTTTCTTATGGCTGAATAGTATTCCATTGTATATGTATCTGCCATCTTCTTTATCCATTCATCCATCCATGGGCAATTAGGTTGTTTCCATATCTTGGCTTTTGTAAATAACGCTAGAGTGAACATAGATGTGATATATCTTTTTGAGTTAGTGTTTTTTTTCCCTTTGGATAGATACCCAGTAGTGGAATTTCTGGATATGGTAGTAGTTCTATCTTTAATTTTTTGAGGAACCTCTGCACTGTTTTCCATAATGGCTGCACCAATTTACACTCCCGCCATATTCTTTTAATTTTTCATTTTGTCTGGACCAAAGGTAATTTATTGTGAATGTTGTACAAGATTGTAGAGTTTTTCCTTCTCACGAAATTTTGATGTGGTGAATTTGACATTCTGCTTTTAATTTGTCCTCAAAGAATGTGAAGAATTCCCCAGTATGACTTTGTCTTAAAAGACTGTTGGCTTAAGTGGAATTAAATACAATTTAAATACACCCCTTAAAGGTTTTTTAATGTGATGGATGCTAATATACCAAACAATTCTACAAGGATTAGAAATATGATACAATTGAGTCTCTATTATTCTGTCTTGCATTGTTATTTAAATTTCTGTATTTAAATAATTCCTTGGCTCAGAAAAAGATGTAAGTTAACTAGCTAACGTATTCACTTAGCATTTATATTGTCAACTTACTTTTCTATTTGTTTGACCATTTGAAAGCTGCAATTGTGTTTGGTACAAAAAAACTTTGCACACTATTAATCATTGTAGCATTTTACTCTTGCTATAATAAATATGCAACATATACTAACTGATGAATAATAATCAACTTACAAATCACATCAAATCACATAGGAGATTTTTCTTGTTTTAGCTAGAATACTTTCCCATATTTGAAAATAACAAAATCAAATAACACTGCTCATTTATATTCCTGACATTTTTTACAATGTAATAATTAGAAATTATGGTTATGGTCATATGACCATTGGTCATGCATAAGTCCAGAGAAGCCCAGACTGACTTTGAAGCAGGCATTTGGTTATTTGGCCTTTTGAAAGCTGAAGCTAAAATCAGATGTCTGGCTGATTCCAAGACCACTTCAGTGTACTTCTCATTTAGTGTAAGTCCTCTTTTTTTAAAAAACTTTTTATTGAAGCACAACATATATGGAAGTATTCAAGTTATAAATGTTCAGCTTGATTAATTTTCACAAGGTAAATATGCCCAAGTAAGCAGCACCCAGATCAAGCAACCAACCAGCAGTAGCATCTTAGCAGCCTCCTTCGTGCCCCCTTCAGGAGCTGCCGCCACCAGGGGAAGCGCTAGAGTGAACATAGATCTTTAACAGCACAGAATCACTGCCTGATCTTGAACTTTATGTAAACTGAATCATTTATATGTGCTTCTTTGTTTCTGCCTTCTGTAGCTCAGCACTGCCTCTGTGAGATTTAGCTTTATTGTTGGGTGTAGTTGTACACTGTTCATTATAATTGCTGCATAGTATTCTTTCTGGATGTATCATGATTTATTTATCCATTTTGCCATTGATGGGCACTGAGCAACTTCATAGGCCCTTATCTTTTGTCAAAGACTTACTTTATTTTTATTTATTTGTTTTATTTTATTTTTATTAAGATATCATTGATCTACACTCTTATGAAGGTTTCACATAAAAAACATTGTGGTTACTACATTCACCCATATTATCAAGTTCCCCCCATACACCATTGAAGTCACTGTCCATCAGTGTAGTAAGATACCACAGAGTCACTACTTGTCTTCTCTGTGCTACACTATCTTCCTCACGACCCTTCCTACACCATGTGTACTAATCATAACACCCCTCAATCCCCCTCTCCCTCCCTCCCGCCCCACCCACCTTCCCACACTCCTCCTCTTTAGTAACCGCTAGTCCCTTCTTGGAGTCTGTGAGTCTTCTGCTGTTTTGTTCCTTCAGTTTTGCTTCGTTGTTACACTCCACAAATGAGAGAAATCATTTGGTACTTGTCTTTCTCTGCCTGGCTTATTTCACTGAGCATAATACCCTCTAGCTCCATCCATGTTGTTGCAAACAGTAGTATTTGTTTTCTTCTTATGGCTGAATAGTATTCCATTGTGTATATGTACCACATCTTCTTTATCCATTCATCTACTGTGATGGACACTTAGGTTGCTTCCATTTCTTGGCTATTGTAAATAGTGCTGCGATAAACATAGGGGTGCATATGTATCAAAGATTTATTTTAAAAAGAGGGAAAAAGAGTAAAAACTAAGTTTCTGTACTTGTTATAAAATTATCATTAAGGATTTTTGTCCATTTCATCATTCAATAGCTTGTAAGTCATATCCCCATTTTAGATCCTTCTTTTAGAATTTTGTACCAGGGAAAACCTTTGTTGCCCTTGAGGAATTAGCATGCTTCCTCCTTCCTTTTAGTAAGTATACTTACTCTATCCTGTCTTATTCCAGAAGGAACTAAAGATAGCTTAATGAAATAAAGAAAATTTTGCAAACTTAAAGATGGATTTAAAAAAAGGCAAAGTGAGAAGTCTAGTAGCCTGCCTCATCCGTGGGTTTCAGCATTGAGGCTTGTTCAAGCACTGGTATGATGAAGTCCTATTCACTTTCTTACTTGAGGCTGGGGTCCAGACTGAGCTCTGAGCTTCAAATCAGCTGACTCTAAAAGGAAAATCAGATCAGTCATACTGTGGATAAAATGAGAGTTCCTGTGGCCAGGATTCTCACCTGGCCCTGGTTGACTAGCTCACTGCACACCTGTGGGCTATACATGGCTGTTGACTCTATACAAAAGAGCTCCGCCCAGTGCTCTGGGCACGGTGGCATGGCTGCAAGGCTGCAGGAGAGCAGAGCAGAGGCTGGAGTGCTGGCAGCACCGAGGACAGAAGCCCAGAGGATGGCTGTGCAGGACGACTGTGCAGAGAGGCCCAGAGGAGGGCTGTGTGGGACGACTGTGCGGGACGACTGTGCAGACAGAGGAGCCCAGAAGCAGAGACTGGCTTGCTGCATACAGACTCGCTCTGAGTGAATGGGATTTTAGTGACTGACCTGCTACCTGGAAATAAAGTAGGATATAACCCTTTCACCCCAAGAACAGTTTTGCTGTCAATTTCTTTGGTCACATTGAATCCATAGCGAACTTGCCCAGGGCTGAAACCCATTGGCAAGACACCTACCAATCTGCGTCCAAAATATGAGCGCACTCTGGTTCTTCAGAAGGGCACCTACTCCTGGTGTGAGAGATTTTCTCTCAAAGCTTCTCCTGGAGAGGCCTGCCTTTGAGTTTAAGGAGGCTATGAGTTTAAGGGGGCTATTTTTTGATGACCTCTCATCACACCAGGATGTGATGATGGCGTCACTCCAGGGGGCAATTCAGGAAAACTGTTTAAGCAATCCAGAGAAGGCTCTGGGGTTGGAGGGGGTGGGAGGGGGGTTGGATAGTAGTCATTCATCCCGTCACGGAAGTCATTCACTTCCCAGCTGATGTGACTTAACCCCATGGTAGGTATTGTGTATCTGGAAGAAGGTAGAGCAAAAGTCTTTTGAAATCATCCCCTCTCCCCAATAAGGATTGCCTCCCTCAATAAACTTGATAGATACAGGATGGTAAAAAGCTTGAGATCATACTCCTTAGCAAACAGGAAGAGTATAGTTTTCACAGGTTGCCAGTTAAGCGGTACCATTTGCTGTAACAGCCAGCTGAAAAGGGAGCTGAGTTAATACCCTTTAAAGAGAACTGAGGATCCCAAACAGAAGACTGCCCACTTCTTCTTTGGCTTGGCCAAGATTAATCTTGAATCTACTCTCCCAATGTGTGGATAAGTGGCCCTCAGAGCCACCAAGTCCTGCTCCATTTAACATGGCCGTAATGACTGTTTTAAGGCAGGTACAAACAGATGCCCAGAGTGGCCATTTAACTTCAAACTCCTCTTTGATCCTAGCATGTCAGTTATATAACATACCATGTTTCCCTTCTTGTCCTAGCTAGCAGGAATCTCAGAGATCATTTTTAAAGCTTAATTTTTAGCTTTAATCACAAGCTTAATTTTTAAAGCTTATCACTGCAGCTTTGTGCTATTGCCCCTTCCCTTTACTTGTGTTTCCTTTTCTCTGTTCCTATGTTTTTTTCCTCACTGCAGGTAAACCTTATTTTGAAAAAGGTCTCAAAGCCTTTAGGAAAAAGACATGGTCTAAACAAATTTCAAGGGAACAAAGTACAAAGGGTGAGGAAAGTGATCAAGAATTGGCAAATGTCTAATGCTTGTCTCCAGTTCTTCTGCCCTGGGAATAAAGACCTGTCTGTACAAAGGCTTCTTGACAGCCAAAGGAACAAAATGCTCTCCGGAAAGAAAAGAGCCAGGGTTGCTCCATCTTCCCTCCACCCCTGCTTTAGAACGCAACAATGCCTCCCGAAGGAGCTGGCAGCTGGCCCTTGGCAGGTGGTAGAAACAGCACTGCAGCCCGCACAAAAGGAGAAAACCCAGACTTCCAGCTTTGGGGAGCAGTGTGATTATTCTGCTCACCACCTCCTGAAAGAGAAGGGACCGCCGTGTCAACCAACCCAGCTGAGCTTCTGAAAGTCACAGGCTGCTTCTTTCCTCAGCAATTCCCATTTTTGCTCCTGTTGCCTAAAGGCTGATGGATGCACAGCTCCTAACCTTGTCCCCTCAGCTCCTTGTTCATTCTAAGTGTGTTTACTCTCCTTCTGTTGGTGTGCCTACAGTGACTGTCAGCGTGCCAGGAGGGCACAGGCAGAATGGCTAGGAAAGGGAAGAAACTGGAAGTTCAAGGTCTGCAAAAAGAGGGGCTGGTAGTGTGCACCCTCCTCTCTGAGGGCCTGGGGAGGAATTGAGGTTAAACCACACCTGGATTGACTATGGCCTTTCTGGGTTTTGATGCTTATTTTAACTCCGGTAGGAAGTGAATCAACAGAACAATTGTCATGGTACAAGAACACCTTTCACCCTTTTCTCCTCTTCTCTCATTCAGCCTACCTGAAAATGACAAAATCAGAGATGACATGAAGGCCACAATTGTTTCACCTCCACTTGGATCTATTACTTGCCTTCTATAATATGGTCATTTTATATGGCAGTAATTGACTTCTTGCTATGTGGTCATTGCCATATGCATTTGTTAACTGTCACCGTATGAACACTACCCTAATGTAATTTTTTGATTATCTACTAAATGGCAGAGTGAAGCAAGCATGGTCTTTGCAGCAAGACAGATTTAGTAGTGCCATTTATTTCCTTGGAAACTTTGGACTGTTGGTTGACTTCCCTGAGCCTCAGTGAACAAGTGAAAGATGTAGATGCAAATGCATAATTGAATGGAGCTAACCCACGCAGGTTACCTGGTAGAACACACAGCAGACATTCAGTAAATGCATTCTGCTCTCATCAGAATAACAGTCATGAGAGATGCATTCAATTTAGGAAGAATTGCATTTGTTGTTGGAATGTTTGTGGGCTGATGATACTAAATATATAATAATATTCTCTAGTTTTCAAAATGTCTGATTATGTTTTCTGGAATGGTAATAGCGTTCAGGGTCACTGGAGAAGTGACTGAGTCATTACATGAAGAAGCACAGGATATCAAGAGGCTGTTCACCTTGTTAGTTACAGGGATGGACCAGCAAAAGGAATCCTTGGAGGGAAGATAGTTGCTTGCCAGGCATGTGACTGTGGCAGAGTGGAAAAGTAGCAGATAGGGCTATAAAGTTCTAATCTTGGCACTTTGTAGTGTTCTGTGACTTTGGGCTAATTACAGAAAGCAATAAAATAATTACCATTTATTTACCTACTCAGTGCCGGGCACATAAGCCCTTTACATATACAGTCTTATTGAATCTTGTGAATAAGAACATCAGCCCCTCACAGAAGTTCTGCAAGGGTCAAATGAGATGGCAGATTCCAGAGCCCTTAGCACTATTATTGTCATCTTTTAAATTGAATGGCCACTGGTCACTGGAAGTGGTCTGCATTTTCCTTTTCCTGTCCCTTATGCCTTACTGCTTGAGTAACTTGCACTCTGTCCTACACAATTGCCAACATACCCTGAACCCAATTCAATTCACCAACTCTTTAACACCAGCTGTGTTCAAGGCATTGAAACGGGGTTGCAGCCTTAGTCCCCTCTCATGGGGTTTGTGTTATTCTGGAGGTTACTACAGAAGCTAGTGAAGAATGCTCAATATGATTATGTGGCAAGAGAAATACAGTTCTAATGGGTTATGAAGAAAAGAAGACATGCCTTGGTCTGGGGTGTTGGGAAGGGACCTTGAAAAATGAATATGATGTTTTAAATTAATGTTTTGTACCCAATCATTAAATCAATACATGCACATTATTAAAAATACATAAAAAAGTAAAAAAAATCACCTTATGGCCACCAATTAAGGACATTGTTGTATTTTGAGGTATTTTATTGTAGTTTTCTGTGTACTCAAAACTGTAAGTACTTATATACGTAAAAGTACATAAAAATGTACATGCATTTTGTGTACATATGTATATGTGGCTACACGATTTTATGTCCTGCTTTTTTCACTTGAAATTTTAAGTGTTTTCTCAATGTGTAAAGACTTTTCATAAATAGGATTTTAATAACTGCACAATAATGTCCCAAAGAGCAAATGTGCCAAAAAATATACCTAACAATTTCCATGTTGTAAAATACTGATTTACCATTTTTAGCTATTCTAAATGATCCAGTGATGTGTTTAGCAGAAGCAATAAGGCTAAATGCCAATTATCTGGTCTGGGACATTGACAGATAGCTTGTAGGTATCAAAAGATTGTCTGTGACAAGCTTTTCCTCCACTTCCATTCTTTCTGCTTACTAAACTTCATAAATCATTCCACCCTCATTTTCAGAACCTCCTGGTCAATTTCAGTTGCTCAGTATTTAAAATCCCAACTTCGTTTTCTGCCATTTCAGGCCCTCCAAACCAGATCCTGTAAATAAGTTCTTATTTCTTGCAGTTGCTTCCCTGCCAAAGATGTCGCCTATCCTTTCACTGTCTTATTCCTTATTTTGAGCTCCTCAACCTTAGTAAGACCCTTTGTCCCTTGTCACCTCTGTTTCTCCAAATCTGTCAGTTCCATTTTGGCTTCACTTCCTTTGTCTCTCTGATTCAGATCTCAGAGCCGATTTTACATGATGCTGAAGCTCAAGTGTCAGGGTTCCTCACTTTCATAGGCCCTGTCAAACGTGCTGTACCTAATTTTCATTTGTAATTTTGTATATTTTCTTAAATAGGGACCTCCAATTGTATAAGCTTCAGGTCCCATGAAACCTGGATCTGCTCTGAACCCCGGGGTGGGCACCTTGTCACCCAGCTTCTGCCATGTTTTCTTTGCTCCAGTGCTTTTCATGTCCTCTGTTCTAGAATTTAGCATGTTGAGTTATAATCGTTTTTAGCATTGTAAATTCCTTGAGGGCGGGGGCTGTGTCCTATGTTTATGTCCATAAGAAATGCATGTTAGCTGAATGCCTTGCTAATCCTGGACATCTTGCATCAAGCTTCCCCTTTCCAATACTACTACTGTTACTACTGCTACTGACTACAAACATTTCAGAAAACATACTAGGTGTGGCAGACTCTATTTCCCAAAGATAGCTACAGTGAGATCTCTGTCACATGTTCTTTTAGATCCTTACCACTCCCCATCTGTGTGGAGTAGGGAGTGGGGAGTTTCCCTTCTCGTGGAACCTGCATGGGCTCCAACCAACAGAATGTGGGGGCAGTGACGGTATGTGACTTCTGAGGCTAGGTCAGAGCACGGTAAAGCTTCTCACTCTTTGAATATGTATCTTTAGAACCCAGCCACCAGCTGTGAGGAAGCATGAGCCACATGGGGAGGCAACATGCAGGTGCTCCAGCCAATAGCTGCAGCTGAGGTCCCAGCCAGTATTGGCTACCTTCCGTCTGTTCCAACCCCCAGGCTGCCGGCAGCCCTTGGATGATGCCAGGTGGAGCAGAGACACCTGTCCCCACCAAGCACTGCCCACATCGCAGCTAGTGAGCAAAATAAATGTTGTTTTAAGCCTCGAAGTTCTGGGGTCATGTGTTTCTCAGCAATAGATAATCAGGCAGTGTACTGGAACTGTTATGTGCATTTACCTTGCTGAGAAAACTGAGACCCAGAAAAGGTAAATGACTTGCCTACCCTCACCTGTTCTCCATGTGCCTACTTCCGCCATTCACAGGCTGTGTCTCTTTTACTAGGTCATCTGGCTTGTGTAGAGGCACACTGACTCTCCTTTTTAAAGCTCCAGTAGCTGTGTTCTTGACACATGTTCCCCACAACCGCCTCATGATGTAGATGTGTTATAGTCCTTGTTTAATGGTGTGGAAACGGGTACACAAAGAGGTTAAGAATTGCTTCAGGAAACGGTAAGTAACAGAGATCTGTCTTCCCCAAAACTCATTCTTTAAATTTGAGCTATTCCATAATTGCCTTTTTAAGGTCTTTTCTGGATCACTTATTTTGACTTAATGCCATATTGTCTGGTTTTCTATCTGAATTCTGAATGTGTATATTCCGTTTCCCATGCAGGAGTGTGCACACCTGGACAGGAGGGCCTAGGCCATACGTTTCTCTGGGATGCTTCTTAGCACCCTGCCCAGCGCTAGGCATGTAAGGGGCACTCACTGATTGAGTATATGTAAAGGCATATGTTTGGCATCCACAAAAGGCAGTTTTAGAGCTGTATTGGGGGAAAAAACCCATAGAAACACGGAAGTTAAACCTTGCGACTAAATCAGTAAGGGCTTTAGGCAAGTCTTAATGATTTCCTTTTTTTCTGCCTAAAAATACCTTTCTCTTTTCAAAAATGTTCAGATCTGTCATAAACATAAATACTTGGTTATATCTTTTTTAAATGGCCTATTTAAAAAAAATATGGCTTTCTCCTCAACCTAGTGTTATACCATGTTAGACTCTTTCTTGTTTTGTTTTTCAGCAGATGAAATATTTGAATGAGAGCCTCATATTGATCTCGCTTTTTGCTGCAGGCTCCAGCTTCAGTTGAAACTTGATCAATATGGATTTGAGGCAGTCTGGAACATTAAATAAGTCCTTATTAGACTGGTATATTTTCTTTTGTGTTGTTTAATTTGCAGAGGCAGAGAACAGGAAGTATTGCTGAGAGATGGGTACACATTTTAGTTAGCTGCTGAGAGAACCTTGGTTTTCTTTTCTGCTTCTTCCCTGTGCATCGTTCCTAGCTGAGTGTTGACAAGTGTAGTGGCACCATTATGGCTCTTCCATAAACTCACAACCCCCTTTTCCAAATGTAGGTTATATTTTTAAAAGACTCTTCAAAGCTACTAAGAAATTTAGAGGGAAAGAATGGCATTTTGAGGGACCCATGCAGGAAATAAAATCAAGATACTGTATTTAAATTCACCATCAACACGCATTTACTAAGCACCTACTATGAGCCAGGCATGGGGATAGCGAAATGGAAAACACAGTGTGGCTAATCTCAAGAGAGCTTGTAGCCTCACCCACCATTTCAATGTAGTGTTCTCTCTGAAAGATCTGGGGCTGTAAAGAACTGTCAAAATTTAATCACATCTGACATGACTGTTCTCATAGCAACACTACCTTATAGTTTTGCTGAATATGGGTCTTATAGCATTTTTGGAATAATAACTTGTTTCTCAATATAAATGGCTTAATGTGGGAGATCCTTTATGTCTGCATGTCCCAACACTAATTGTGAGGCATAATTTAGGCAACTGGCATTAAAAAGAGGGAGGAGGTAGATAAAAATATCACAATAGAGAGGTGGGAAAGCCGAGACTTCTCATTTTATAAACTAGGAAAAGGAGGCCCATGACGATGAATCATTGAGCTCTCTGAGGGTCCATGGATCATGTAAACATATTCACTTAGCTAACAGATATTTATAAGTGAAGGTGATTTCTGTGGCACTGTGAATGTACACAATAAGTAAGATTCTGCTGCCTTCAAGGACTTAAGTTAGAAATTACGGCAATGCAGGAAAAAGAAAGTAACAATAGCTCCTTATTTTACAGTCTTCAGAATAAAGACTTTTAACTTCATTAACTGTAGAATAAACCTTTTGGGTCCATGAAGCTTTAAGCTTTAACTTCAACTTTGTCTGACAGTAATTTCATTGCTCTTGTTTATTCTTGGTTTGTATTCCCAAGTATGCTTTGCAGAGTCCTTTAATGCTCTTTTGTTCCGAACAGTTGAATTTGTGCTTTTTGGCCCTAATCTTTAGTTCTTTGTCTTCTAATGGGGAGGTTTATCCCATTCCCATTTATTTTCACTAGTTATGCTTGGTCCTTTATCACCCCACTTTAACTTTCTGCTTTTAGTCATTCATGTCACTTGATATAATAGACATTTTTTTTTTGTTTTACCTTTTCTATTTTAAGTGACTTAGGTGATATAAAATCTGTTTTCTTTCTATTAGTGGTTACTTTTACATTATTCCAGAATATATTTGAACCAATTTTTAAATTTCTAACAGTGTCTAGAATGAAATGTAAAAATACAATATCATATTTAACACACACTTCAGAGGATGAAAATGAAGCTCTGGTTTTTCTAAAAGAACATTGCAATTTAGTTTACACCAGGGGTTTTCACCCACAGTGATTCACCCCCCCACCCGGGGATACTGGGCAATGTTTGGAGACATTTTTGGTTGCCCCAACTGAGGGGAAGGCAGTGTTTCTGGCATCTAGAGTATAGATCACAGCAATGCTGTTTAATGGTCACCCATGTGCACAACAGGCCCCACAACAAAAAATTAGCTGGCCTGAAATGCTAGTAGTACTGAGGTTGAGAAACTCTGGTTTACAGTTCTGCTCAGTTACACTTCTAAGTAAATTTCACCACCTCAAATATTTTTTTCTCCAATTTCAAAATTGAAAACAAAAGGAAAAGGAATTGCATGTATATGTTACTCTCATCTTTCTCTACTTATTCTAATAACCAATGTGTCCCTTTGTTGAAATATCTCTTCTCTGTTACTTACTTACTTTTGCCCCCACCCTTCTCAGGCATGCTGTGCTGGAGGTCCGGCATTACTCAAGGGTGGCACCGATAAGGGACACCATTGCCTACTCAGATGTAAACTAACACAAATGAAGCCATAGTTGCTTTCAGATTCTTGGCCTTTCCCCTGAGCTCTTTCCTCAGCTCCCCACTTCCTCACTGCAGCTGGACTCTGAGCCTCCCCTGGGGGAGGGGGCAGACATTCCCTACCACCTGAGGGATGTGTATATGGCGCAGCCAGGGTTGCTCCATGTGGGCACTGAGAACCAACCTCAGGCAGAACTGTTCAGACTGTGTAATATAATAATATGGTAACTTAATTGTTTTTTCCCCTCAAGGAAGGAGTAAATATAATATGGTAGTTTAGAGCCAGATTGTTGTTAAATTATTATTTTCATTATACATCTTCTCTCAATAATTGTTATTAGTGATGATTATTTAATTAACTGTTTTTGTACAGTAATTCTCAAACATAGCTACACATTAGAATCACCTGGGGAACTGCTTAAAAATACTTCTGGGGGGCCCACTCTACGCCAATTAAATCCAGTGTATTTGGGCATAACAACAAAGCAGTGTGGTACTCTTAGACTTCCCAGAGATTCCAATGTGCAGCCAGGTTTAGGAACACACTGGTTTAGCGATTGCATCACTTACCACCAATTCTTTTGTACTGAAGCTCTCTCATTCTTGATTTCTCAATTTTATTCTTCTCTTGGAATTCTTTTCTGAGTCTGTACATGAAGTTGATATCATTGGTTTGTTGCCTTTAAACATGTATGAGATTTTGGCTGGTTATTGTATTTGGGTTGCTCTTTGCATATTAACCATCCATAGTTAGAACTGTGTAGACATTCCTCCTTTTTCTTTTTGAGTTTGCATAATAACAGGATTTTTTTCCCTGCTTGGATTCTTCGATGATATATTCTTTGTCCTTGAAATTCAACAATGTATGAGGCTACATCTGAGTTAGTTTCTTTTGACTTATTCTGTCTAAGCCTCCGGTGAACCCCTTTGATGATGAGGCACAAGGTTTTCTTCATTTTAAGATCATTTTCTTCTACTGTTACCTTCTTTTTTTGCTCCTCTTTTGTGTGCTTGGTTATATTTTCTGAAATGTCTATTCCACATACATTGCAGTGGTTCCCAAACTTGTTTACATACTATATTCACTTAAGGATCTTGTAAAACTTCCAAAGCACAGGTCATGTTCAGTCTAAGTAAATAACATTCTCTGGGGGTGGAATACAGGCACCAGCGGTGTTTAAAACTCCCCAGATAATCCCAATCTGCAGACAGCTTTGGTAACCACAAATATGTTGGGTTTCCTGGATTTGTTTTCCATGATGCTTTTTCTCTTCATCGTTTTCAGGTGTGCTCCCCTGGACACCCAATATAAGGTTCAGAGACGCTCAAAGACTGTGTCAGCATGCATTCCTCCCCATTTGCTCCTCAGGTCAGGTGAGTTTATAGTTATCTCTCTGTATATCTTTGTCACAGTTAAAGTCCTTACTTACTACTTGGGATCGTTTCTTATCTCTATTGAGACCTTTTTCAATGGCATGGATTTCTGTTTATTACCATGGCATCATTACTTACATTTGGAATTCCTTTTTGGTTAAGAAACAGTAGTGTTCAACTTGGTTACACATTGGAATCATGAATTTACTCCCAGAGATCCAGATTTAATTATTCTGGAGTTTGGAGGGCATCAGAAATGTTGAACACTCTGTAGGTCATGCAGTGAAGATTGAGAACCACTGCCCTAAGCCCTTTCAACAGACGTTTTTTTTGTGATGATGCCAGTAGTTGTCAAACTTTAGTGTGTATCAGAATCATTTAGAATACATTCTAGAACAAAATTTGGGTCCCTCCCTCCAGAGTGTCTGGTTTAGTGGGTCTGAGGTAAGGCCCCAAATTTGCATTTCTAACAAATGTAGATGTGGTTTGGGGACCCTACTTTAAGAAACACTGGATTAGGGTACAGCTGGGTCAGAATCATGGATCACCTTCCCCTCCAACCCATGATACTGGATTTATCTAACAGTGGCACTTGTCTTTTCTAATGTGTGTACTTTATATGCATGCATTTAATTAGTTGTCTTGGTGCTAAGACATCACAGTTACTCAGATTCATCTGGGTCTTTTGGAGTGCTATTTGTTTAGTGCTATCTATGGTAAGGTACAAAAAAAGGTAAAAAGCACCAAATGGAATATGCTTACCCAAGTAAACTCCCAGACACCTTCCCCTCCTGTTTTTACTTGCTAATGTTGCCATTTGTTACTATGAATTGTAAGAAGAGATGAAGCTAAAATGGTTGGAAATTGGGAAAGATATTACTCGATGGGTAAAGGCATTGACTATGTGTGTGTATGTGCAAATTTACTCCTTGGAGCTGTAAATATGCCTTGTTTTTTGCTCCCATGGTGCCTCTCTATATCTCAAGGTTGCCAGCATCTTAACCTTTCTGCAAACTAGAAGGATCTTTGTCTTTTGGGAGACTGGGGTTGCTTTGGGATAATAACATTGTTGCTGACTTGACTGTACTTTCTGATTTTGCCCTGGTATTTTTCACATCAGTGTAGTTTTTCGTTCTGTCTTTGTGATTTTTCTGGTTCTATAAATGCAATAGATGGGCCTCTTGGAATATGCTGAGAATGTAGTTAGAAACTTTCTAAATTTTTTTTTCTTACAATAGTTTCCATAGGAAGATATTAGCTTTGATTTCTCAGTGTGGTTCCTTATTTTGTGAACTGCGAAAAGTTTGTTTCTAGTCACTTCTCTCTCTGTGCTTGTCCTTTCCAAGGGAGTTTTATGCTTCTCTAGTACTGGGGGCTGAGGTGAGTCTTGTCAGATTCTGTGTGTGTTTTATGTCACATCCTCCGGCCAAAGGGAGAAATTTATTTTTACTTTGTTTTTCCTTTGCCAGTGTATACTTGCAGCAGCCTGGGGGTATAGGGTGGATGCCAACTTCAGAGGCTGGGTGTCAGGGGGCCATGCCTCTCAGCTGAAAAATGAATGATTATTGATAGCAGGCAGGAATTATCTGGGTACGACTCCTCTTTGCCTGGTGAGGCCCATGGTACCAAAGGTGGGTCAGAGATCTCACAGCTGTGGCCTGCTCCTTGGGATGGCCACAGTGTTCTTAGGCTTTTGCAAAGGTAATTGTGGGAGTCACAGGTTGCTGATCTCCTTCCACCTTCCCCCATCTCCAGCCCTTATTCTTTCCAATAATGGATATCTATATGTTCTTCCCTTGGCAAGCTGTTCTTTCATAGGTAGGGGGTGTATATGTGTAGGAACAGATCAAAGATCTCCAACCCTTTTCTGTAAAGGCCCAGATAGTAAATGTTTTAGGCTTTGCAGGAGATACTATCTCTGTCAAAACTACTCATGTCTGCTGTTTTATGGAGAAAATAGCCATAAGCAGTACATAAACAAATGAGCATGATGATATGCCAATGAAGTTGACTTACAAAACCAGCCTGTGTTTGCTGACCCCTGAAATACATGGTATGCTTTCCATGCTGCCCACCTGAACTCTGTCAGTGAAAAAGTCTTCTAAGCTTCTGATGTCCTCTTCTTCCAATTTATAATTTAATACAGGATTTTCTTCATTTTTATGTTCTATTTATCATTTCAAAGATGATAATGGAAGTGAGCCAGACACACGTCTACAAACTGCCATCTTTCTAGGAATCCCCAACGACTAATTTTTTTATTTTTCAATAACACATTCCACGATAAAGTCCTTTAATGTTCCTTAACTGCACACTGATATTTAGTCTCAAAAAATGAATACAATATCTGAAACCAAGCTTTTAATTTTCTTTTTAAGAATTCTCTTCTATACTGACTTAATAGCAAAAAAACACTCTTCTCCAGAGACAAGATTTTTGTGAAGCCTGAATTTCTTGGCTTGACTCCATTTTTTATTGTTGCAGAAAATTTTTTTAAGGCTAGAGTAAAATAAAATTTTCTTCGCAGATTCTGTAACTTGGAAAATACCAGCACATGACTCCCATTGAGGAATAGTGAACACATAAAAAATATCCTTCTCAAGGTCATATTTTCAATAAATTCTGAACAGATGAAGATATAGGGTGCTCCCTGGGTGGAAATACAAGCAGTCAATATAAAATAGTTGCTCTGTTCTAGACATCATGGGTGTTTCAGAGGTGTAAATCATAGTTCCTGGCTTCTAGGAATCAATTATGGAATTAAAAGAGGATATTTGGCAATTATACCTGATTAATTGGTTCATTCCTTTTTTCAACGTATATTTATTGAGTGATTATTACATGTTAGTCCTGCTCTAGGTTCCCCAAACAATGAAGGTTAAGACATGGTCCCTGTGAAGATGTTTATAGTCAGTCAGGGAGGATAGATACACAAAATAAGAATTGCTGTAGAGAGTGATGAGTGTAACAGTGGGGCAGGTCATAAACTGTGATGACTGGACTCAACCTTCCTGGAAGTAGAAGAGATTCACTGCAGGCTTTCCAGGAGTTAATGAAATTGTGTTGATTGAGTTAAATGACCAGGATTTTCACCCAAGTGGGGAGGAATTAGCAGAATATGCAAAGTCCTGGAGCAGTAAAAACACAGGGGGAGCTCATGGAACTGTATGTAGATGGAACCTCATAATTACCATCCTCGATGTTGGCATTTTTAAATATTCCCAGCCATACCAAGGGCTGTGGTATGGAATAATGTGAAATTTTGCTAAGGTACAATTTTGAATTACCTGTGCAGAGACAGACTCTTATTTAATCACGGTGTCTTCAGCACCTAGGACAGTGCCTGGCACACAGTAGATAGGAACGTTTGTTGAATCAGTGATCCTTTAGGGAATGTATACAGCCAAGCCTCAGGTGGTGGTTTGGTTTTGGTTTTTTGTACTCAACCTAGAACTAATTGTTTGAAACTACTATTCCTTTGTGGGAGGAAAAATGGTCCTTGGAAGAAAGATAGCACTGCTGGTCTTGGTGATGGAAGTACAGATGGCTAAGAGAGACTGCTCATATGGTCAGCCTTAATTCATTAAATGTTTCCAAAATTTCAAGTAACCCCTGTGTCCTCTTTTTCTCTCACAACCCCTTTCATATGCCCACACAGCTAATCCATCAGCAAATCCTATGCCTCTTTCTTGAAATAGAAGCACTTTTCTTGACCTCCATCACACCCAAACCACCATCATCATAGATGACCCTCTCACTCCTTGTAGGCACTTCCTCCCAGGTCCTTCTGCTTCTTTCTCTCAATGAGCCCTAATGATCTTTTCTCCACTAGCAGCCAGAATAGCCTTTTAAAACATAGATCAGTCATCCTTCTGTTCGAAATCCTCCAGTGGCTCCCCATTGAATATCCAAGTCTACAAGCCCCTGAATAGCTAGGCCCCACCTCTCTCTTTGACCCATCTCCCACCATCTCCTTGTCACACTGTTCCTCCAACCTGTCAGGTACAATCCCTCCGCAAGGCCTTTGAACTTGTTTTTGCCTGTCTGCATTGCTCCCTTATTTCCATAAGTTCTCTAGTGTCACCTTGTCAGAGAAGCTACCCCTGGTCCCCGTATAAAATAGTGTAGAAGAGTGCCCCTGTCATCCCCAGACACATTGTAAGTCCATCCATTTTCTTTTCATGAATTCTTTTCCCCCACAATAATAAGTTCCATGGGATCATTGTTTGTTTCACAGTGATGATTCTTAGTCAGAAAAATACAAAATTAGATTTTCTGACAGAGTGCAATTTTGAATTTGGGGATGACTGGAATTTATGATGGGAATGACTCTCCGCTTAATGTGCAAACAAGTAGGAGGTGATATGCAGAGCTGTTTCAGGAGGGGGCCGCATAGTTTCCCCTCAGAGAACTTAGGCAGGGGATGGCTTGGGACACTGTTGAGCCTCAGAAACTGTAGTTTCTAGACTATAGTTTCTAGGAATGCAAATGATGCAAAATTTTTTTCCTACACGTCTGTGATAAACAATGCTAACATTTGCATGTCAAACATATAATCTCTGAAGTAAGCATTCTATTATTCCATATTATAGATAAGGAAACTGGGGTGCAGAGAGGCTCAATAACTTACCTGAAATCTCACGGAGCAATTAGCAGAGTTAGGATTTAAACTGAGTCATCCAGCTGGATCCAAATCCGCTTGCTCAGCCATCCCACCACTTTGCCTCTGAGGGTCCAGGAACCAAAGATGTTTCCCTGGTCTCTGCCCTGTCGTTTTCCCAGACCAGATACAGTCTCTCCGCTGTATGCAGTACTGCTTACGGCACCAATGAAGAGCTTTGTCTTAGTTTCTTCACTGAAAGCAGACTCACTGCTCTGGCAGGAGTGCGGGAAGCAGACTGTGTGAAGTAGAAGAAAATGCATTCATCTGCCATACAAATCAGCCTTAAATAGGGCAGAAGGATTGAAGACCTCTCCCCAAGTGAATGATTTTGTAGATTATTGATTTGGGCAGCAGTTTATTTAAACATTAAAACCTTGAATGAAGTAACTTAGCCTGAAGAAAAATGTGTCAAGTACAGTCCTTGTTATAGCTAGTTTTTTAGCCTCTGAGGACTTTGTAAACTGTCCAGATGTATTTATTTTTAAAAAAATATTTTCTCAAGGAAAAAAAGATGGATTGGGAAAGGGAGAGTGGGATTTGTTTCTAGAAATTATAATCTCTTTGAAAAGGAAAGTTTTGAAAGATTTTCCCCCCCCAGATGTATTCTCTGCCTTTTGAGCCAGCCCTAAAACATTAGACATTGTTATTCAGATTCTGAAAAATATAAAATGCCGCCCTCTCCCTTCCCTGTTGCCTGTATCCCCTTCATCTGTCTTTATTACAACTGGTACATGACTTGGTATTCTCACCCGAGGAGTTTGTAAAGATAAGACTACTAATTAACCAGAGTAATGGTATGCCAGTTTAAAACTCAGGGTGGCTGTGGGGAAGTTGAGAGTTTCTGTCTATGGTGTCACCAGATAACAAACATGAGTGCTATGTATTTGTGCATAGTTCACAGAGTACCTTTACACATATTTCCTTTTGATGACAGCACCACTGAATGGCCCTCTAAAGTGTCTCACATGTGTTGATTTTGGCTCTACAACTAATGTACAGACTTTGTGAGAACAGGGGCCTCTGTGATGTAGGCTCCTAATTCCATCATTCGTGATGGCTGTGCAGATTGGGCACGTTATCTCCATAATTCTCAGTTCCCTCATCCATAAAATGGGAATAATAATCAGCCTTGGAAGGAATAAAAGAACTGGTATTTGTAAATTTGTTAGTATAATGCCTCATTTTTTACCTGCAGGCTTATCAGAGGCCTTCCTAAGCCTTCAGCGAATTATTGTGCTAATCTTTATATCTTAACTAATTTGGTTAAAAAATGGCATCACTTGAAGAGAATCCCTTTCAGAATCATCAGTGGTTAGTTTCCCAAGAAATAGAATGAATGAGAAAATTAGAAAGGAATAAAATTTATAAATGATGAAAAAAATAAGGTCAATTATCTCATAGTGATTATTTCAAAGCTGAGCATATTTAAATTAGAGGCCCTTTGTGTGTATTTTACCATCTTAATCCAGAATAGATTCTTGTTAAGAATGAAGACACAACATAACAAAGCAAAACAAAGTTGAAAAGAGTGGATTGCCATGTGTGTACATAATAAGTTCTGCTATGTCAGGAAGAAGGTTCCCTGGTGTATTAAGATGTGGGGATAGAAGATTGGAGTCATTTGAGTAAAATACAAAACCATTCCACATACTCATTTCTTACCAATAATAGCGGGTCAGTCCCTACCAGGAAAGTCCTGTGCCCCTGGTTGTCCGACCTAGAAGCTGTGATTGACATCTGTTTCCCATTCAAAACTTTTTCCTGAGCGTATTCTCCAAGTATGAGTACATCACTGTTAGACGTCCTCTACTCCAGAACAGGTCCTTAAAAATTATATTAAAAAAATAACAAAAAAATGAAATCAGATGCCTTCCTGTTTTTAAAGGGTATTATTTTATAGTCAAAATTAAATGTGGGAAACATGAACAAAGAGTGTTTAATTAATAGTGATGTCCCAATGTTAATTTCTTAGTTTTGACAAATGTATCATGATTATATAATACATTGACATGTGGGAAACTGGGGAAAACATGAACTCCTTACACTTTATTTGCAACTTTTCTGTATCTAAATTAATTAGAATATGAACATAGGCATGAGCAATTTTTTCTGGACACATCCCCCCAGACAAGGGAAACAAAATAAAAAATGAACAAGTGAGAATTCTGTACAGCAAAGGGCACCATCAAGAGAACAAAAACACAGCCTACAAAATGGGAGAATATATTCATAAATGATTTATCTGATAAGGGGTTAACATCAAAATATATACAGAACTCATATGCCTCAATACGAAAACAACCTGATTAAAAAATGGGCAGAGGATCTGAATAGACATTTTTCCAGAGAAGACATACAGATGGCCCATAGGCACACTGAAAGATGCTCCATATCGCTAATCATCAGGGAAATGCAAATCAAAACCATAATGAGATGTCACCTCACACCAGTCAGAATGGCCACTATCCAAAAGATAAGAAATAACAAGTATTGGTGAGGATGTGGAGAAAAGGGAACCCTCCTACAAATGTTGGTGGTAATGTCAATTGGTACAGCCCCTGTGGAAAGCAATATGGAAGTTCCTCAAAAACTAAAATGGAAATACCATTTGACCTAGTAATTCCACTCTAGGAATTTAGCCAAAGAAACCCAAATCCCTGATTCCAAAAGATATGTGCACCCATATGTTTATTGACACATTATTTACAATAGCTAAGATATGGAAGCACCTAAAATGTCCATTAATAGATGAACAGGTAAAGGAGAGATGGTACATATACACAATGGAATGTTATTCAGCCATGAAAAATAAATCTTGCCATTTGCATAAACATGGATGGACCTAGAGGGTATTATGCTCAGTGAAATAAGCAGGTGGAGAAAGACAAATACCATATGATTTCATGTGGAATCTAAAAACGAAACAAAACAAAATGAACAAAATAGCAGTAGACTGATAGACACTGAGAAGTGACTGGTGGTTACCCTGTGGGAGGGGTTGGAATGGGTGGGTGGAGAGGGTGAGGGGAATTAAGGGGCACAAAAATTCTCAATCATAATGTAAGTTAGTCATGGGCAAGGTAGTACAGCATGGAGAATATAGCCAGTGGTTCTGTAACATCTTCCTATGTTGACAGATAGTAACTGCACTATTTGGGGTGAGGATTTAATAATGTGGGTAACTGATGAACCACTGTGTTATATACTTGAAACTAATATAAGGTTGTATATCAACTATACTTCGATAAAAAAATAAAAATAAATAAAATTAATTAAAATAAAATGCTTATTTAAAAAGTGAAATTTGAACTACTCTTATCTATTTCTCTTACTTTGTATAGAAAGATGTCAGTGACAAAAATATTGGTTCCCTGACCCCTCGGTTTGGAGAAACACTTAAAAGTGTACTTAGCAAACTTTAACTCAGTTAACTTAACCAATGAGCTCCTTTTTTAAAGAAAATAGGAGATTTTCCATTTTGCCCTACCATATCCACCTAGACTTACTAAAATCATCACATGGAGTCTGAAGGGGCAGCTACCCTAAGGGACCTGAGTATGAGGCTGACCTAAATGCAGCCCAGCTCTGTAGTCCCATCACACTGTGATGCAGGCCCTGAAGTGGGGGTCATGTGGAAATAGAGGTTGTGTCCTGAAGACAAGTGTGGGTGGGGTCTCAGGAGCACAGACTTCTCAAAAGGATGCCAGCACTTTGATCCAAGCAATGTTTTGACTCTAATGCATCCACCTTGGCAGCTGTTCACTGACTTTGGAACTAGACTGGTCAAGAAGTCCATCTCTTGCATTTGTGGAGTCGGGACTTTGATGTCTTCTGTTTGCTGTTCTGACTTCCTACACCTGGTTGTGCCCCCTGCCTTGACTCCTGCTATGCTGCCAGGCTTAAGCACCCCACCTACTCTCTGCTGGCTTTCAAACCTCCTGACTTTCCCACCCATCATTGGCTTTACCTTTTCCACCTGGCCTTAACAGCTTGCCCTAGCCCTGTCCTGCAATGCTTATTAGCTCTTGACTAGTAAATCACCATGGAGAGCATGTGGTCGTGTTCTGAGACAGGCCTGCCTTCTCAATGAAGATCTAATCTCCTTTAAAAGGACTGCACCTCACTTGTTTTCTTGAACAAACATCTATCCTAGTGCTGGGAAACATCACCACAGATGGAAGTAAATTCAGCATTGTTGATCCCGTCTACCTTTTTCTGTGACCTGTAGCTGGAAATGATCTTATCTTAGTTCTGGTTCTGTCTGAGAATCCCAGTACTAAGGAAATGAACAGCCTTGAAGGTAGGCAAGAGTAGTTTGAAATGTAAACTTGCCAGGGACACTGCTTCTTTGGGCCTCAGTATTTTCATCTGTGAGAGGAGGTTATTTATTAATAGCCTCAAGATTTCTGAGTATTCCCAACAATAGTCCACTTCCTTTCCTTACATAATGGAATTAAATGGTCATAACAGCAGTATCAGAAGTGAAGATACCTCAGAGTCCTTAAGGTGCCCTTACCCCAAGTTCACAGAAGAGCAACTGGGGTCCCAGGAGATACTATCACATCAGTAGATTGTGGAATTAATTGATGGAAGTTGCTCACTTTAAGTCTCTGTGTCAGATTTTGGTAATTCTTGCAGATTTCAAACTTATATTATTATATTTGTTATTGTGATCTGTGATCAGTGACTGTGACTCACTGAAAGCTCAAACGATGGTTAGCATTTTTTACTGGTGAAGTATTTTTTCATTAACGTATGTGCAATGTGTTTTTTACATATCGTGGTATTGTACACTTAATAGACTACACTACAGTGTAAATATAACTTTTATATGCACTGAGAAACCAAAATATTCATTTGACTCACTTTATTGCGGTAGTCTGGAATGGAACCCAAAATATCTCGGAGGTATGTTTGTACACTAAGTTTTAAACAGTGCATATATCCTAGGAGTATGGGAATTTTTATTCTTTTTTTTATATTTTCCTTTTTCTCCAATGAATATTGCTTCTATCATCATAAAAATAAATAGGGAATATACAGAAAGTATATTTTAAAAAAATCTCAGCACTTACTAGTGTTGAAAAAGAAATGAAGAATGAGACAGGAAGCAGCAGTTGCAAAGCCTTAAGTTATGTTTTTGTGCATTCATTTATTCTTTGAACGAATGTTCATTAACAACCTAATACATAAATCCTTGAATTAAGTCTCTGTCAGATGTAAAAGTAAATCAGAAATGGAAAAGGGAATCAGAAAGTTGCCCTCAAGGAACTTGGCTTTTAGTTGGGGATATACGAATATATACAAACCATGTAATTTTAGCGTCTGTGCATTAAAGGTCATGTGAAACCCCCGTACAAGGAGCTTTGGTTCAACAAGATAAATGTCATCTTGGGTTTATTAGGAAAGGCTTCATTAAGGCAGTGGCTTTTGTCTGGGCAGTGGAGGGTGAATAGGATTTGTTCAGCAGAGATGGCAAGAGGGCATCATTGTTCTCTCCCCCTATTTCCTTTTTCTCCCTGTAGCTGGCTATGAGAGAAAGTAGAGGGGGAAATTCTGTAAGCAACCAGTGGGTATGAAGATGGGCCTGTGGAGATAGGAGTAGAAACGATGAGCTTCTCGAGGGCAGGAATTCCACCTGCCTCACCTTTGTGTTCCTAGGGCACCAGTCTGGTCGTGTGGTGTCTCTATGCATAGTTAATGCTTAGTAAATTAATAGATAAATTACCAGTGAAGTAATAAGTCAGAGTGACCAGTAGTATTGTTGGAGGAGGTCATCAAGGGGACATAACCACTAGTTGACCCATGCACTGGACGTGGGGAACTGGAGGCATCTCATCCCCTCCCCTGTCCTTGGAATGTACATTCTGCCCACCATTCCCACAGTGGGAACTGTTCCAGGGTCGTAGCCTTGGGGAGTAAGGTGGTGTTGAGACCATCTGGATGATTGAACTCAGTTAAAGCCTTTATATAAACTTCTAAGATTCTGGCAGGCCGGTGAGAAGATTACTTCGTGTTGTGACCACCCAAGACAAGCCTCACATAAGTAAGTTCCCTTGCTTATTAAACCTGCCGTCTACCAATTTGGAGTGGACTACCTCTTTCTTCAGGCTCCCTTGCTCTCTATGTGCGGGGGCCAATTTGTGACCCATCAGGCAGTATTGAATGCAAATTCATGGAATCACTTTGATTTACTTTTCAGGAGGGAACTTAAAATATGTAATGTGAGTTTGCAAATTGGTTATATATTTGCCATTTTAATGTTTCTTATTCCTTAGTGTGTGCATATCTATCTTCCCAAGGTGCTCCCATTATTCTCTGAATGTCCTCCACCTTAATAATGGGAATCAAATGTTTACCCATAACCCATTACCCCCATCCAACTGTACTGCTGCGGACCACATCTGTGCCTTGTCCATGGTTGTTCCTCCAGAGCCCAGCAAATAGACTACTCTGAGTGGGCAATAGATACGTATTTGTGAAGTGAATGAATACCTGGCATCCCATGATGATGATAAAGTGGCAGACAGCTGTCAATCAATATGTCAACTTGATTAGGCATCCAGCAACTGCCTGCAAGTTCATTTGGGGACCTAGGTTCAGTCATTATTTAGAGAATGAAATTTGGTTATAACAAAATATATAACATGTTTTTTTGGATACCAATGGACAAACCAATTAATATAGTTAAATGCTATGGGGTGGGACAGTCAGGGCCATTCGGGTCCCCTCATGGGGTTCCAGTTGTTTGAGAGAGCCTAAGTTTGTCTGGATTAACCTTTTGGTCAACCCTCAGAAAGTGACAAAGTGGAGAATCTCAGTATACTTCCTACATAAGAAAAAACATTAAACAAAAATTGTCTGAAACCAAGTTCCTTAACATTGTCCCTGTCCTTTGCTTAAAACAGGTACCATTAGCCTTCCCGATTAAACCCTCTTAAACGGCACCAGTGCACACACCCATGACCCCATGTGAGTAAAGCCGGTCCTCAGTCCTTAGTGCTCACCTCGCCTGGCCTCTCAGTGCCTTAGACACAGCTCACTGCACCCTCCGAATGCATTTGCACTTGTTTTCCAATTTCACTGCTCCATTTCAGTCCCCTTTGCTGGTTCCCCTTTTTTTTCTCCCCTCTTAATGTTGGAGTATCTCAAGGCTCAGCTGTGGATCCTCTTTTCTTTATCTTCACTCTTTTCCTCATCTTGTCTTGGCTTTAAATACCAAATATGTGCCAATAATTTCCAAGTGTATCTCCATTACAGACAAACCTCTCCAAAACTCTAGACATTTATATTCAGTTGCCTTCTGGAAATTTCCAGTTGGAGATTCAGTCACCTCACTTTTAATATATTCATCCCTAAGGCCTTTCTTTGTCTCATACCCTAAATCCAGTTCAGGGTATATCCTGGTAGCCCCACTGTAAAAAGTATATCTAGAATTCTTCCACTTCTCACTGCTTCCACTGCTGCCACTGATCGGAGTTTCCATTGCCTCTCCTTTGAATTACTAAATTAGCTAAAATCTCCTATCTGGCCTTTCTCCTTTTTTCACTTGTCTCCTGCAGATTCTTCTCAGTATAGCAACTGGAGTAATCCTTTTAAAACATAAATCAGATCTTGTCACTCCTTTGCTCAAAACTCTTCAGTGGATCTCTCACAATGAAAGCAAAATCCTTATAGTGGCTACACTTCCCACCATATCTTCATCTCCTCTACCCTCCCCCTCGTTCTTCTTCAGATGTCCTGGTCCCCTTGATGTTTCTTGAGTGCGCTGGCAGCTCCCATCCTGGGCCCTTTGCACCGCCTGTTCCCTCTGCTTGGAGCCACCTGCATGACTGTTGCCCTCACTTCAGATCTTTGCTCACACGCCACCTCCTCCATGGAACTTGCCCTGTCCTATTCCTGGCACTCCAAATTCCTCGTATCCTGCTTGGCACTAATCACCATTTAGCATATTCTGTACTTACTTATCATGTTTGTTGTTTATGTATTCCTGCTCCAACAGTGGCTCCATGAGGACAAAGATCTTTGTGTTTTTTTCAGTGACACACCCCAACATCTGAAACAATGTCCGGCATATAGAGGGCACTCAATAAATACTTGTTGAATGAATTAATAATGCCTTCCTTATTCTTCCCTCTTCTCTTGTAGCCAGTCATTCATCAAAGCCAGTTTTTTACACCAGTCCCTTCTCTAACAATCTCACTTTAGCCATACCCATTGTTGAGACCCTCAGTATCTCTCACCTGAGCTGTTTTCCTTTACTGTTCTGGACCAAATCTCTCCTGAATGCTTTGCCTACATTCATTTGCAGTTACCTTTGACCATGCTGAGCTCCTAACTTGAGTGATCCCTGTTGCCCATATGATAAAGTTTCAACTCCTTAACCAAGGGCTGTAATTTATTACTACAGTTTCACCTTCTGCCATTCCTTTCTCCAGCTCCTCTTCCTGCCAGATGACCTTAACCTTCAGTCTCTTAATGACATGTTACCATTATCTTCCTCTATGCTTCTGCATATGCTGTTCTCTCCCACCCAGAAGTCTTCTTTCCACTTGCCCATCTGTTCTCCAAGGGTGTGCTTAATGCTTTATGGTCTGGATCTCTGATCCTTAACAAAGTAGGCATTAATGATACACAAGCCCTGATGTGCTCATGTAACTCCTTTACACACATAACAAGGATTTCTGACCAATGGCATGTTTTAGAAGACATTGCAAGGAGTGAAGAATGAATACTTTGATTAAGGCAGGAGGAAGTGAAAATACCTAAAATGCCGTAAAGGATTAATCTGGTCTCCTCCTTAAAGCATTTCCTGACCCTCATGGCCTGAAAGATCTTCCTGATGTGACTTCTTCCAACACTTTATTATCTGCACCACATGAATGGCAGCTCTTTATGTACTGCCCTTAGATGGTTTCTTGACTCTTGAACAGTTTAATCATGTAGTGCCATTTTCTTTCTCATTGTTTATTTTTGTGTTATTGCCCTCTGAGGAGAAGAATCATGACCTACAGTTCTGGTATCCCTCTGGATATCTGTCAGAGCTCCATGCACAAAGCAGGTGCTCATTAATATGTGCATTGATAAGCAGGATGTATCATTACCGTGTGACCACCACACTGGATGGTAACGAGGGGAAGAACTCCCTGTTTTTAACTGTGCCATATGTGACTTGGGAAACCGTGAGCCTAAACCCTGAAGTCCCGTTTTACAGCATTCCTTTGAATTAGAATTGAGTAGCCAAGCCTGGATCCAGTCAAGTTTGGTCTTCAGTCTGGTGACTGGCAATGCTCCAAGGGCTAATTTTTCAGGAGCAAGACCCTTGCTGTGTCATAGCCAAGCGCTTAGTCCCAGGCTCATTACTCTGACATCTACCAAAGCCTACCCTATAACTTTTGAGGGTAAGAGTAGAAGAAGGGAGTGAGGAAGGGCAGAAAGGGGTAGTGGCAGGCATGGTCCCGTGGATGCAGGTTCGAATCTCAGTTCTATTATTTCCTAGATGTTTGATTCAGGGCAAGTTGTTTAACCTCTTTGAGCCTTGATTTAGCCAAGCTTTTAAGTGAGGAAGACTTCCTTGCTCATACTCCATGTAGGAGGATTAAATATAAACATCTAAAATAGTGCCTGATCTAGAGTAGACACTTAGTAGGTTGAATGGCTGCCAATATAGGCTACTTTTCAGTTTTCAAAGTGTGGCCACATCATGACATTTACTCCTCATAATAATCCCATGTATCAGGGTGTACTTCCTATACCCATTTACAGGTGAATGAAAGGAGGCCTAGAAAAGTTAACTGGTTTTCTTATTATCACTCAGCAATGTCATGACTAAACAAGGGTGAAAATCCAAATATTCAGTTTTCTAAACTCGAACCACTTTGATTATGCTTGATATGAATAAAGCAGTATCTTTAAAATCCTTACAGATTGAGGGATAGTTGTGCATCAGTCACAGGTGTGCTCTTTAATTGTATCCTTGTATTTGATCAATTCATTTAACACCAACTCATGGCTACATAATATTTTTGAGAAAGGAAGTTTTTTTTTTCTTTCAATACCTTATTTTCTTAAAGTTTTGTCACCAACCCAACATGTAGTAATCTAATGCATTTTTTATCTTCCTAACAAAAATGTAAGGAATTTCTTTATAAACAGTACCTGAAACTTTTTTTTTCCTAAAGTGGGTTTCCAAGGAAGCAAAGAATTGTCAGACAATTACTTTCTTCCCCCTCCATATAGGAGGCAAAACGTAGTTTTATTAAAATCCTGAGAATGAATTCACTTAAGCTCCCCACTGCAGGATGTTTTTCTGACAAGTTCTTTCTCAAAAAAGTATGTTGTACAACTAATTAAGAAATTATTTTGACAGGGTGAATGTTTTGAAGCTCTGTGTTGTACACAACCCAGTATAATCCAATTTTCTTCCAGCGAAACAAAATATGTGGATTAAAAAAAAAAAGGCATGGGCAGATAATATCAGTAATAGGAGTGCCTCAGTTTCAGCTGAGAACAATTCAAGCAGCAGCCAGTCAATTTGTCTAGGGAAATTTGCTCTCAGCTAAGATGGTGTAAAAGGTCTTACCCCTGGGCAAACCATTTATTTTGAAAAAACATTTTTTTTCACTGATTGTAAGACTGTCTCAGAGTTATCATTTCTGTGTGAGAGGTTGCAGGATGGGGGAGGTAAATGGTTTGCTCTCTAGAGGGATAGCAAATTGGGAGTGTTTTTGAATATCTACAATTAAGCTTCCTTCAGGGTTTTAGCGTATTCCAAGAAAGATTGTGGAAGTCAGGTCATCTATAAATCCATAGCTGAAAAACTACCCTAATATTTGTATGTGCTTGTGTATATATATATATGTGTGTGTGTGTGTGTGTGTGTGTGTGTGTGTGTGTGTGTGTGTAGGTATATAAGTGTGTATACGAATAACTACAAATAATCCAAAATCTTTATTTTCCTTACTCCTTTTGTTTTTAATTTATGGTGCTTTTAGAATCTAGGTGAGAAGACTTGTGATAAAATGAATACTTTACCAAACAAGTGTTACTCTTAACATGAATTTTTATATTAAAAATTTTTTAATTTTCATTGTCAAAATGAGAAATACATTCTTGAAGTATGTATGTTGGGGGCAAGTTACCCCAAATTGTACCTAAGAATGCAAAAAACACTAGAAATCCCAATATGCAAATAAAAATAATATTTCAGGTCAAAAGTTAAAAAGGCTTTCAAAATTATTACTATAAAACAGCTGGGGATACTTTGATGTTTCAGAAGGAATTAGTAAGCCTATACAGAAGGCTGTTTCTAGGTCTTCTGCTAACAGTCTATAGGATACTGGGACCCAAACACCACTGAATCAAATGGAGTGGTTTTAAAAAATACCCATTCCTGAACCACAGGCAAAGCCAGCTGAATCAGAACTTTCCCTTCAAAAGTTCCTCAAAAATTTTTGACAAAAAAGACAGTGATGAAGGAAATGAGAGAGAGGAAGTAGTCAGGGACTCTGGTTTTCTGGCCTGGGATATAGGATATGGCACCAAAAGAGAAGTACCTGTAAGGGGAAGGAGATGTATTCAGTCTTGGAAATGTTGCATTTGAGATGCCCACAGGAATCTAGGTGGAAACAGCTAGTAGTTGCTTGTAAAACATGATCTGGAGATCAGTGAAGGCCAGATTGGAGACATGGATTGCTGACTTCTCTGTTGCTTCTTGATTACTTAGGTAGCAGACATGAGCAAAGTGCCCCATAATGACAGCATGGAGTAATAAGAAAGCTGCAGTCATCTATTCACAAAACATTTCTGGCTACCTACTGTGTGCCAGGCGTTGAACCAGGCACTGGGTGCTCAAACTGAATCACTCTTCCCTCAGCTAATTCAGCATTTAGTTGGGAAGAAAAATTCTCAATGAATATATCGGGGAATAATAATGTTCAACTGGTTTATAGGAGTGCAGGTGCCAGGAGACCTAGAAGGAGTGGCTCAAGACAGAGCATACTTCATATTTGAGCTAAACAAAACAAAGGTTGAAGCAATAAATAAATATTCTCAGTGATCAAGATGGTTTGTCATACTTGGGGAAAGGTGAAAAAGAATTCTCAAAGCCCTCCTACTTTAAGTTGCCAGATTTAGCCCCCTTCTACTACCAAACAGCACCAAACCAGGATGCCCAGTTAAATTTGAATGTCAGATAAACAATGAACAATTTTTAGTGTAAGTATACCTGTGCAATATTTAGCACATGCTTATGGTAAAAAAAAAATTGTTTATCTGACATTCAAGTTTGACTGGATGCCCTGTATAATTTTTCTACTTTCATGATTTAGTAATGATCCCTTGCTATATTGCTCTTGCTTTTGTTACTATTATACACCATTTTGATAGTGCTTTACAGCATTCAGAACATTTTCATAACCTTATAATAGCCCTAGGCGTGTGGAACCAATATACCTTCTCGCTGGAGAATATGTCTGCCCTTGATCACTGTGTCTTTGTCAACAGAATGTTCTCCAAACATATAATTATATTTCTCATGATGATATTCTTGTTTACTTTCATTCAATGGACAAGGTGTTTTCACATAACTAGCTCAAGTGTCCTCATAGCAACCCTGAGACGTGGTAGGGCAGAGATTAATGCATCCATTTCCAAATAAGAAACAAGACAGTGAGGTTCAGTGACTTGCCCAAGGTCACACAACTTGATTGTGGTAGAGTGAAACCCTAACCCATCTCTACTGACCTGAACTCTGGTGCTTGTTCATTACATTACGCTATCTCTAAAAAAATATCTAAACCCGTCATATTGAGGTTAGCCTCTGAATTCTCAGTTTGTCTGATAAATCTCGAAATTATATTTGAACAGATTTAAAACTCTGGGCTTATGATAACAGACCAATGTAAAGGAGGATGGCCTTCATAAAATAGCTACATTTATAAAGGATTAATAAAAATCATTGAAAACTTCCAAATATCATGTAAACCGCTGCCATTAATGAAACCTTGAAATATTCTTTATAATTATATGTTGGTCACTAGATGTATTCTATTCTTCTGACTTCCATATTTGGAAAAACATTTGCATAACACAGTATATCCAGTTTGTTCCTTGGTGTCTGTAAACTTGTAAATAATTTCATGAATTAAAATAGCTCAAGAAAGGAACATAGTTTATAACTGAAAATTTAATGGGGCATAGATATTTATGTAATCTATTACTGTATATTTGCTCAGTAATATATTCCCCTATATGTTTTATGGAACATGAATCTGATCTCTGAGGGTCTAAATTGAGGTTAGTAAATCTGTTGTAACAAGATACTAGATTGTTTTAGAAGAACATAAAGCCTTTTACTTTTAAGTTTAATACTTAATGAATGTCTTTTTTTTTTAAGTTGCTAAAAATAAGGGCCCTGTTTAGTAGGTAACGAATCCTCTTCCTAGGCAATTGTCTATTTTCCATCATCAGCCATTGTTCCTCTATCAGTTTCTTTTTCTGCTGCTTTTAGCTCACACTCAATAAATAATACCCATATTTTCATGTTAAATGCTATGTTCTTTTTTAATTTTATTTTTTTCCAGTTTTATGGAGTGTTATGAAAAACTGCTCACTTTAAGAAATTGACAGGTCCATTAAGAGAGAGCTTTATGTCTGAGAGTCCAAGCAGTTAGGCCTTCTGGATATTCAGGAAGTGGAGGGTGTCAGACCAGTCATTTTTATTGCAGACTAAACTGATGGCTGCAAGGAGATGGGCTCACATTATCACTTAATATAAATCACCCATCCTGTCTTTGATTTCTTGCCTTCCCTTAAAAATAGGAAAGCTCAGAGCTCTTATACTTCAAATAAGAAAAGAACAGAAAGCTTATGAGACTGGGTTCAGCCCAAGGTTTATTCAGCCCAGTTTGCAAGGGACATAAAGGAAGACATGCATGTCCCCTCTGATAAATTTCAGAGTACATGTGTCTGTCAAACAAATGAGCATGGGTTTTGTGTAACTAGACAAATCTGGTTATACAGCTCAGCCTTGCATCATTGACTGTGTGGCCATGGTAGGTTGCTTAACCTTTCTAGGACCCAGTTTTTTAAATCTGTAACATGGTGAGGTAATGACTGTTCTTAGTTATTCTTCTGATGGAAAAGATAGAGATGGTTGGGATCCTGAATTCCCCATTAACTGGAAGAGTTTGTTGAAGATCTGCAGAGGAGGCATTACAGGAATATGCACGTTGTTTATTATCATAACTAAGTGGAATTATACCTTGGTAAGCTGAAAGCTGAGAGTCATCGCTTCTCTGGCCAAAGATTCAGAGTAAATGTAGCTTCCTGAGCCCCCTTCTCCTTACCTACCCCATTTGGGCCTTTGGAGTCTTACCCCTGATGTCAAGAAGAGGTACAAAGATAAAGCAAGGCAAGGAATCAAATCCACCATTCAGAAAATTCAAGAGGCTTAGAGATGCAAGAAGAACAAGGAGAGGAAAAAGCCAAGAAAATGAGCCACATGGCTGAAAACTGCAGTTCTTTTCATTTAGCATAGTGTGTGTTTTCCTTCCGTGGGTCCTGTGTCTCAGCCTCAGCAGTGTGGACATCGGGCTGGATAATTCTTCATTCTGGGGGCTCTTCTGTGCACTGTGGTGTATTTTGCAGCATCCCTAGCCTCTACCTGTGCCAGTGGCACCCTACTCCCAGTTGTGACAAGCAAACGTCTCCAGGCATTGCCCTGGCAATATCCCCTGGGGCAGGGGTGGGAGGGCCCAATTACCCCCAGTGAGAACCTCTGGGTTAGAGGAAGGAGGGGGTCTTGAAATCTCTCTGGAAGTTGAGTAAGTCACTGATGGTATCATACACAACAGGATTAAAGATAATAACGAAAGTGCCCTGCACAGTGCCTGGAGTATAAGAGCGGCTCAATAAATTTGGCTTCCTTTGATTCCTCTCTCCATAGAGTGGACACTGTGGTGTGCCACCAGATGCCCACTCGAGGACTCAGGCCCTCAGCCCCCAATTACCCAAAACACTGGCTGCTGACAGCTCACAGTGAGTCTTTCCCTGGGGGTTGCCCTCTGCTGAAGAGTGCTGCCTCACTCAAGTCCCACCCCCCTCCTCGGGAGCAGCCTGTTCCCAGTGACTGGAGGTCGCAGGGACTGAAGTCTGGCCCCTTGTCTGCGCTGGGGATACTGCCAAGGGCCGTGCTGGCTTCCCAGCTCCCTGTGGGGCCAGCCGAGACTCCGGGGACGACTGCTTTGTGTTTGTGCTTCTCCCCTTGCCCAGTCCTGTGTCACTCGTTCCTCACAGGTGGTGTTTCTGCAACTTCTCCCCAGTCAGCTTCCTGACCACAAGTCTCTGCCTCAGAGTCTGTTTCCCAGAGAACTCAACATAAGACACACTCCTTTTATCCCCAGCTTCATGAGGATCTGTCATTTTTAAATGAGATAACATAAGTCAAGTCCTTAATACTGTGATAACTGTACAATAAATATTAGCTATTATTATTACCCATGAATTTATCCATCGCATTCTTTAACTATCTATGTCTTAGACCTCATCAATCCCTGTGAGTGACATGTTTCTGAGGCACTTATCCTTAGGAATAAATTGTATATCATTTTTAGTTTAGTTCATTCTTGCCAGATTAGAAGCTCTCAAGGGGGTCTTCTTTGCATCCCTCTCCTCCTCTCCACCTCCACTCCCAGCACCTTGCGTCACAGGCTTCCAGTAGATGTGGACTGAGGTGTGGTTGAAGGAGCAGGGAATGACACTCGGCAGGCAGAGAGGAATGTCCAGCTGAGAGGCAAGAACAAAGCTGCTCCTGCTGGAGAGCATGAACCACAGGCTCCTGGGGGGACCAGGAGGCCAGAGATCCATCGCACAAACACAGAAATCTGTCTGGAATATAATCACTGACATAAATTTGCATAACAAATTGAGTGCTTATTGCCTGCTAGAGCCTTTCCTCTGACCTGTCTGTTGTAATGTCCTACTCAGTAAGGACTGTCATTATTCCTGTTTTTCAAATGAAGAAATTGAGACACACAACTTACTCAAAACTTGAAGGGAAGAATTCAAACCCAGATCTGCTCAGTTTCAGAGACTTCTCCAAATGATCTCTCATATAAAATTTCTCAGATGATTTTGCCAAAACCTTTTCCATGACATCTTATGAAACAAAATGCAAAATCTTATAAAATTTTAAGATAAAATCATGAGAGACACAAAAAAAACATACTGGGTGGGAGCAAATCACTTTCAGTTGCTTCTTCTGGACTCCAATTCCACCTTCTTTTTAGAGGAAAAGCATTTTCCCTGACTTGGATTCCATGAAGAATATTTTTTCCTGTCCACACTTCCGGCCTCTGTTCTCTGTCTTCTCATACCCACCCCTGGGGAGGTGGAGTGGACCTGTCTGCTTGGCAAATGGCAGGTGCGGAGAGAGTAACTGAGTATGCTGAGCACAGCGGTGCCTTTGCTCTTTCTCTTGTGAGTGCCCCTTGCTTTTTCAGGGAGCAGTTGAGGTCCTGTATTCCTCCATCTGCAGTCCTTTCCTGACAGCCTGTCCTACAGGAAGGTAAGAAGCCTTCCTAGCTCAGGGCTTCAGCCCACTGGTCCACGGGACGCTCACCTCAGCCTTATTCCCTTGCTTAGCTTCTGTGGGTAATAAACGTGGTATTTGGCTTCTGTCTTGATGACTCTTCTGTTTCTCAAATTGCTCAGAACCTGGCTGGAAAAGGAGGCCTATTTCTTGCAGACTCCCTTGGAACCCTCAACATTCCTGACAGTTAGCAGTACTTGGGGAAAGCTTGAGATCTGCCAGACTGTGTACTGCACTGGCTTTCACTTTGCTCAGGCCTCGCCTGGGTGTTCCTCTGGAGCAGGATGTCTACTTCCCTCTCATTTCTATTTCTCCCTCATAATCTTCCTCTTGCTGGGGTCCACAGCAAGGAGCAAAATAAGAAATTTCTAATCTCTATGTGTGAAGTTTCTTGGGTGTAGAGAAGCAGGCCTTATACCATGACAATCTTATCTTTGGAGATGAGTTGGTTGTTTCAGAAATGATATTAATAAAGACAACATATGAAATTGGCAATTTCCATAGGGCACCCGCAGTAAGGTTTCTGTTGTAACTGCCAAACCAGGTGCAGAATATTCCATGTATAATTTAGATCCCTTCCCTGTGGGCTGCTCTGCTGGTTTTGTATATAACCTCAGTTATTATTGCCATTAAGAAAAGATATTTTAGGGACAAACTCATTTTTTTAATAGATTGTTATCTCAAATTAAAAAAGATTACGGGAACTGGCAATCAATGCAGCCATCTAATTGCTATTTCTCCAATTAAAAATTAATATACAGAAAGAGCTGCCTGGAACCAATTGGTCTTTAGATAATTTTGAAATGAGGAAAAAAAATAACAGTTTAAAAGCAGTGCGCTTGGGTGGGTGCGGGAAGGGTTTGTGGTTCCTGTTCCCCTTTGCTGTAAGGCTGCAGGGACACTGTTCCTGACCTTGTGCCTGTGGCCATCACAACCAGGGCTGACTGGAAACAAAGGAACACTGAGCTCGTGTCTCTTTGTTCCTCCTCTGTTAAAGGTTTATGTGTAAAATCACTGTATTTTGTGATGTATTTAAGAATAGATGGCAGGTGTCATTTTTGTACAGTGTATGTCATTTTATAGAAGCAGTGGAAAATGTGTGTGATGGTACTTGTGCTAAAAATGTTCCTCTGTTCTTTGACGATGTCAGTGATGCCATCCCAGCTCCTTCTTTTCTGCAGAACTTCATTTGCTGAGCAGTGTTCAGATAGATGGGCACCAAGGAAAATGAAATCAAAGGAAGCTTCTTGTGTCTTAAAGACAGAATATCCTTTTACTTGATTCCAAGTAAGCCTCTTTTATCTGAAAGAGTCATACTTTGCGTTTGGAATATAGCAGGTACTTAATTTTAATCTGGAACAAAAAATTATACGTATGTGCACATATGCCTGCATACATACGTGTATGTATATTAAATGCAATGGGTGGGAAAGCTTGTGTATCCAGAGGTCTAATCAGTATGGAGGTGGGTTTTAATGAGAAAGGAACAGCCCTTTAGGTGAAGGCACAGTGGCTGTATGTGGAATCACACGCATCCACACCTATGTTCTGGAATGCTACTTCAGGTCCTCACATCTTGGAAAGATAGGGAGCTGGAGAAGATGCAGAGAGAGAGCATGGGAATGGTTCAAGGGACAGGAGGCTGACTGAAAAGATGAAACTGGTGTGGAAGTGCTGAGGTGGAGAAGGGATGCGTCAACTGTCTGCTGATACGTGAGGTGATTGGAGCAGAAGAGCAAGGATGTGACCAACAGTGCCCAGTTGTATGCACCCAGGGGCCCACCTGCAAAAATTGTGAACGGTGACTGAGAAGTCAAAAGGGAAAGAACTGAGATGGAGAGAAGACTGACAGGCACGTTTAGAACTAAGAAAAGGAAAGCTATTTGGAATATAGGCGCCAAACTTGGGGTGATCATCAACCCCCAATAGCATGAAATTCCATACAAATGGTTCTCATCAAAATACGGATGATGAGTCTATAATGTGATGTCAAGGAAGACCAGAGAGCCCTCCCACAATTCCTTGTCCTCTGCCTCTTCCATCTTTCCTGCAGCCTCAATGGCTCGATGGCCCTTTGGTCCTTGGTAGTTAACCCTGAGGCTGGGGAGGCTTCCAAGCCACCTCCCCTCCCTCTTACCCGGCCCTCAAGGCCTTTCATTTGTGACTCCTAAATACCTCTCAGGTGGGCCCTGGTTTTCGGCCATCATTACCACTGCCTTACTAATGTTCAGACCTAACAGAGATGTTACTTACCTCCAGTTCCCCCTTCTACAGAAAAGAGGGAATAGTCAATTCTGGGAGTTCTGAAGAGTCATTTCTTCCTCAGTGTTGGAGTCGGGATTGGGAGAATTTGGGAGGTGGCGATGGAAGTCAGTCCTACGACATGATAGGAATTCAAATGCAGATATGGGCAGTGTGATTGGCAGTGGTCCTCAAGAGTATTCTGGAAAGCCACAGAGACTCTGCATCCCAGACTGGCCGTGGCCAGGTGCCTCTGCCCATTCTGCCGTTGCTGAAGTAGCCAACTGCAGGATAGTCCAGGCAGCTGCTTCCCTTCAAAGGAGAGAAAGAAAATTTTAAAGTTATATTTACGAAGAAAAATATAAACATGAGCCCTCATGCCACATGTAAAATCCAACAGTTATTCCCTCATTTATCTCTTTGTTCATACCTTGAACATACATGCCCTGGAGAAGAACTCTGCTTGGAGCCCAGGGCTGGGCAGTGGCCAAGGGGAATGGAGATTTAAAAAGGCCAGCCCTGCCCCTAGGGAGACACACTCACATATAGCTAACTATAATTATATTGAAAGAAATCACTAGATAGGATGGGAAAGTGTAATATATGAGATAAAATGAGTTCCTTGTTTTTATGAGGTTTGATTAAAACTAGTACATACAGCTGGATAATCATAATCACACAAACATTAAAAAGAAAAGACACATTTTGCCTTCTCCTTCAACATTTTCAGTTTTGTGTGTCTGGTCCCTTAGATTAGCTCCATTTTCTGCTCTTTTTTTCCTAGTTTTTTCAGTGTACTACTTTTTCCTTTAGGTAAATTGTTCTCTTTTCTTTATCTAGGACTTAGTCAATTAGGACTCAACATTCTGGGGCATGTGTCCAACAGAAAGGAGTGGCTACATCCTCTCTGTCCAGCCAGACCACCATGATGCTCCTGTAGCAGCCTTTTTCTGGATCAGTGTGGAGGCAGTGAAACGCAAGCAGAGTGAGCCAGCTAGAGTGAGCTGATAGGTGTGGCCCAGCAGAACACTGGAGATGTGGCCCACTGGAGATGCATCCTAGGCTAGTTACTTGGTCCCTGCACCTTCTAGAGCACAGCTGTGGAACTAGATCAACCTGGATTTGAAGACTGCCTATTAGTTATGTAACTCTAGGAGCATTATTTGACCCTTCTGAGCCTCTGTTTTTTTCATCTGTAACATGGAGTTGGAAATAATACCCATTAATAAGGCTGTAGTGAAGACTAATACATATGTGTGTGTGTGTGTGTAATGCCTGTGTAATCCTTAATAGATGGTGTCTTAATGATTAGCTATTATTACATAGTCTCTGTAAACTGGAGTAGGACTTCAATGAGTGGCTGCAAGGATGAAGCAAGCATGGAGAGAGGCTGGGTTCTGTCAGTATAGATCACATTGTTTCCCTTTAGCTTCTTTGTTGAGGCCAAGACCAGAATCACTGCCCGAGGCTTGGCCTGGCTGGGACACTTGGTCCAGTCCACGGGCACTCTTGCCATCACTTGCTCCTGAGAAGTGGCAGCTGGATAAGGATGCCTCAGAAGACAGAGAGCCCGAATGTTACTGCCTCTTCCACCATCCATCTGGTTTTTCTTAGCACTGCAAGATTAACTCACATCCATGCTGTGGTTACTTATAGTTGCCTCTGTACTTTAGCATGCTGAATGGTCATGTGTAGCCCTGGCCTAAACTTGGGTCCTGATTTTTTTCTGTCCTTTGGTTTCCCCAAAAGGGCTACTTGGTGAACCATCCCCCAAACCTAAGACCCACACTCCCTGCAATGAGACATGTCCCCATGGCGGGTTGGGAGACTCTCCTTTGGCTTTACATCCATTTTTATCTTAAAAAGCCAGTGACAAAAAATCTCCATAGTCTACTCCCAAAACAAACTCCTACTGAACAAAGGCTAAAATACTGAAAAAATTATTTGTACTTGTGTTGTGATGTAGAAATTCCTGGAATCTTGTGGGACATTCTGTTCTGTTAACAGGACTCCAGAACAGCTTTAGGAGGATGTCAACTCCTTGGGCGACCTGCCGGGACTTTTGGAAGTTGAGCAATCATTAGCTAGCCTCTGTTTTATATTTGATCCTCAAACTCCACATTTAATACTTGGGAACATTGAGAGTGGACCTTCCTTCTTCCAAGCCAGATTACGTTTGGATAATTTTACCATGTCTACTTAAATTATCTGTGATACCACTTCTGGACAAGAAAGAGACTGGGATTTCTTTGAATGGAAAACTGAGTTATATACTTACCATCTTGTTACCCTATAGTCTGTGTCTAGATTCTTGTTATTCAAATGAAAGATTCTGTGTCTGACCAAGCTTGAAACTTCTCATCTTCATTCCACTAGTATAAAAGAGAAACATACCTACCAGGGAGTGCAGGGTGTGTTTGGGGGGGGGGGGTCTCTTCATGGTGGCAAAGCTACAAGCAATAAGTCCCTAACCTTGCCAGCAGCCAACTGCAAACTTAGAGGTGAACTGTGCTGCAGCAAGCCAAAAGTTAATCTCCTCCAGAAGAGCAAGATAAATTAAAAGGCAAATTGTTTGCCTGCTCCTCCTTCCTCTTCCAGCATCTGTCTCAAACTGACCCTTGAGGTTGGTGGATAATAAATCTTTCAAGCTTTCTTCCTATTTCCAAGAGTTTTTAAGATTTTAGCTGACTTCTACTAGGGTATTTTAGCAGTGAGAAGCCACATGGCATGGAAGGAGACAGGAGTGCCTTGCGCTCAGCCTCCGTTTCCCACCGTGTTCCCACCACCTCCACTTGCTTAGCATTTTAGCCGCCAGTCGGGCATAGTACCTGGTCCTGCCATCTCCCACAGATATTCTTATGAGATTGTCTTGCAGTCTTAGAAGGTTAGAATTTCACAGTGCTATTGTGATAATCATCTGTAATTTGTTCCTAGCTGCCTTTGCTATCTGACTGGAGACATCTTCTTTCTTATTTAATAATTATTTAATTATTTTTAATTTTTTATTGAAGTATATACAATACATATATATATAGAGATATACAACATTACATTGGTTTCAAGTATACAACATAGTGATTCAACACTTCCACATATTAAGTGCTCACCCCAACCAGTGTAGTTACTGTCTGTCAACATAGAAAGATGTTGCAGAACTATTAACTATATCATGTATGCTATACTTTCATCCCCATGACTAATTTATGTTTGAGAATTAGTGCCTCTTTATCCCCTTCACCTATTTTATCCACTCGCCCCCACCCCTCCGCTATGATAACCACAGTCACTTCTCAGTATGTGAGTCTGTTGCTCTTTTGTTCATTTTGTTTTGTTTTGTTTTTATAATCCACATGTAAGTGAAATCATATGATATTTTCCTTTCTCCACCTGGCTTATTTCATTTAGCATAATACCTTCTGAGTCCATCCATGCTGTTGCAAATGGCAGGATTTCTTTTTTTTTTTTTTTTTTTGGCTAATAATATTCTATTGTATATATGTACCACTTCTTTATCCATTCATCTGTTGATGGGCACTTTGGTTGCTCCCATATCTTGGTTATTGTAAATAATGTGGCAGTAAACATAGGGGTACATATATCTTTTTGAATCAGAGATTTTGTTTTCTTCTGGTGAATTCTTAGAAGTGGAATTAGCCATATGGTATTTGTTTTTAGGTTTTTGAGGAACCTCCATACTGCTTTTCATAGTGGTAGCACAAATTTACATTCTAACAGTGTAGGAGGGTTCCCTTCTCTCCACATCCTCGCCAACACTTGTTATTTCTTGTCTTTTGGATAGTGGCCATTCTGACTGGCATGTGGTGATGTCTCACTGTGGTTTTGATTTGTATTTGCCTGATGATTAGTAATGTAGAGCATCTTTTCATGTGCCTGTTGGCCATCTGTATGTCTTCTTTAGAAAAATGTCTGCTCAGGTCCTGTGCCCATTATTTAATTGGGTTATTTGTTTTCTTGGTGCTGAGTCATATGAGCTCTTTAATATATTTTGGATGTAACCCATTATCAGATATATCATTTATGAATATATTCTCCCATACTGTAGGTTGCCTTTTTATTTTGTTGATTGTTTCCTTTGCTGTACAGAAGCTTTTTAGTTCATTATAGTCCCACTTGTTTATTTTTGCTTTTGCTTCCCTTGCCTGGTGAAATGTGTCCAGAAAAAATTACTTACACTTCTGTTCAGGAGATTTTTGCCTATGTTTTCTTCTAAGAGTTTTATGGTTTCATGTCTTATATCTAGGGCTTTAATCCACTTTGAGTTTACTTTTGTGTTGGTGTTAGGGAGTAATTTAGTGTCATTCTCTTGTATGTAGCTGTTCAGTTTTCCCAAACCATTTATTGAAGAGACTGTCTTTTCCATTATATACTCTTGCCTCCTTTGTCATATATTAACTGACCATGTGTGTGTGGGCTCTCTATTCTGTTCCATTGATCTATGGGTCTGGTCTTGTGCCAGTACCATACTGTTTTGATTACTGTAGCTTTGTAGTATAGCTTGATATTAGGGAGCCAGATATCCCCAGCTTTGTTTTTCTTTCTCAAGATTGCTTTGGCTCTTTGGGGTCTTTTTGGCTTCATATCAATTTTAGGATTATTTGCTCTAATTCATTGAAACATGCCATTGGTATTTTGATGGTGATTGCATTGAATCTGTAAATTGCTTTGGGCAGGATGGCCATTTTGACAATATTAATTCTTCCTATCCATGAGTATGTGGTGGATTTTCTTTGATTTATGTCTTCTTCAATTTCTTTCATTAGTGTCTTATAGTTTTCAGAGTACAGGTCTTTTACCTACTTGATTAGGTTTATTCCTAGATATTTTATTCTTTTTGAAAAATTGTAAATGGAATTGTTTTCCTGATTTCTCCTTCTACTAGTTCGTTGTTAGTATATAGGAATGCAACATATTTCAGTATATTGATTCTGTATCTTGTGACTTTGCTGATTATTAGTTGTAGTTTTTTGGTAGAGTCTTTAGGATTTTCTGTATGTAATATCATGTCATCTGCAGATAGTGACAGTTTAACCTCTTTACCACCTTGATGTCTTTTATCTCTTAATCTTGTCTGATTGCCATGGCTAAGAGTTCTAGTACTATGTTGAATAAAAGTGGTGAGAGTGGACAGCTTTGTCTTGTTCCTGATCTTAGAAGAAAATCTTTCAGCAATTTACAGTATGATGTTAGCTGTGGGTTTGTTGTATATGGCCTTTATTATTTTGAGATATGTGCCCTCTATACCCACTTTGTTGAAAGTTTTTATCATGAATGGCTGTTGAATTTTGTCAAATGCTTTCTCAGCATCCACTGAGATGATCATATGGTTTTTATCCTTCCTTTTGTTAATGTAATGTATCATTGACTGATTTATGAATATCGTACCATCCTTGAATCCCTGGAATAAATCCCACTTTGTCACAAGGGATGATCCTTTTGATGTATTTTTGAATTTGGTTTGCTTATGTTTTGTTGAGTATTTTTGCATTATCTTTGGTTTAGTGTTGGAGTGATGCAGGCCTCATAGAATGAATTTGGAAGTATTTCCTCCTCTTCTATTTTTGGAATATTTTAAGAAGGATGAGTATTAATTCTTCTTTAAAATGTTAGTTAGAATTCAGCTATGAAGTCTTATGGTCCTGGACTTTTGTTTGTTGGGAGCTTTTAAATTACCAATTCATTTCATTAGTGGTGATTGGTCTGTTCAGATTTTGTGTTTTTTTCTGGCTCTGTCTTGGAATATTTCCAAGAATTTCCAGGATTTCCAGGAATTTGTCTATTTCTTGTAGGTTGTCCAATTTATTGGCATATAATTTTTCATAGGATTCTGTTACAGTTTTTAAAATTTCTGTGGTGTCAGTTGTAACTTACCCTTTTCCACTTCTGATTTTGTGTCCTCACGTTTTTTTTTAAATAAGTCTGGCTAAGAGTTTGTCTATTTTATTTTCTTGAAGAACCAGCTCTTGATTTCATTAACTTTTTTCTATTGTTTTCTTATTCTCTATTTTGTTTATTTTTGCTCTGATCTTTATTATGTCCATCCTTCTACCAGCTTTGGGCTTGCTTTGTTCTTCTCCTTGTTCTTTGGGCAGATGTCTTAATATTCCTTCATTGCCATATACCTGGGTTGAAGGAACTGTTCTAGGTGGTTAACACTGAATTTGTGAAGATAATTGTCTCTGGTCAAAAGTCCCCTGCCCTCAGAAGAGTACCCCAGGTTCCCAAAGTCCTTTTCAGCTATGCTTTGCTATTCATGCAGTAAGTGTTTGTTTAGCTCTTCCAGGGAGCCCAGCACTGCAATAGGTGCCAAAATCTGGAGCTCTCAGCCCTGCAGAGCTTACAATGGAATTGCTAACTCTACCTCAGCCTTGGGTTTCAGTTCCAGGTTGAGTTCCAGAGAAATTGGAATGGAGTCAGTAAAGTAATAAGAACCCTGACCTAGAAGCTTGATCCTCACTCAGACATCCTCCGGGTTGTGAGCTGGGATAGCTGATTGACTCAGCAGCTCTGGACCTCTGTTTCTTCAGTGGAAGATGAAGAGGTGGTCATCTGGTACAAACAGTCCTTGCTGTATGTTCATACCTGTCAGATATGCAGTGAACTAAAATCCAGATTTGTCCTACATTTTGGGGGGAGGTGTTTGCCTCAGGTCTGCTGCTGTTGAGGAGTTTGTGCTCCCTGATTCTCATAGCATCATTCAGTCCTGTGCTTTTCAGGCTCTATGCTTGTTGGCTAAAGGGTGGGTTCCTGGAGGAAGATCAACTCTACTTTTCTTTTATATTCTGGACCTCAGCTGACATTTTATTTGAGGAAAGTGCTCTGCAGTCAGCTAAAAAGAGTCTGAAAGTCACTAATCTGGACCCATTGCTCTTGTTCATAGCATCTTTGTTTGGAGGTGCTTCTTCCACTTGTTCACAACATACTGTTGGCATTCTCCAGGGCCTGCCTTGGTTTTCTGCTCTTCTCTTCTTCTCCTTGGGTGATGTTTTACTCTAGGTAATCTTCAAGAACCACTTCCCAGATATCTTTACCTCAGTAGAAAATGCAATTTCTCCACTCCTCCAAAGAAGAAATTCAGATGGCCAACAGGCACATATAAAGATGCTCTACATTGCTAATCATCAGAGAAATGCAAATTAAAACCATAATGAGATATCACTAGTTAGGATGGCCAACATCTAAAAGACAAGAAACAACAAATGGACTTCCGGGAAGATGGCGGTGTGAGCAGGGCGGCAGAAATCTCCTCCCAACACTATATTTATCTACGAAAACACAGAAAATACATCTATTCCTAAAAGAGAGACGAGAATACACAGGAAAGCGCACAGCGTGCAGCTACACCCGAGAGGACTCGGCACCCCAAGAGGCGGGTAAGATACGGAGCCGCGACCCGGCGGGACCCGAGCCCTCCCCCACCCCAGCGCACCGGCGGGAGGAGAGGATTCAGAGCCGGGAGGGAGTGGAAGTGCACCCCGCGAAGTAGCCAGCCCCGGTGATCTGCGCGGGGAGCGCTGACCCACATTGCACAGTGCAGCGGAGATTGGAGAGACAGAGGGGCAGGATCTGAGCAGGGAACGCGCCAGGGTGCTTGCAGCCGGCTCCTGGGAAGGAAAAAAAAAAAGCGCGCGCTTTCTTCAGCGGTCTTAAAGAGACAGGAGCCCAGCGGAGGAGCCGGATCACCCCAGCACACTCAGCCCAGCAGGCTGGGAGTCCTGGGAGTTTCAGACGCCTTAGCTGGCGACTGAGGAAGCGTAGCCATACTTAACACTTCTCACTGAGATCAACAGCCTCCTATTTGTTCCCACCCCTGCCAGAGCGATAAAGGGCCCTGCGGAGCGGCACAGTCACAGCTGTGGAATAGTGGGGCAATAGCGCCACCTAGAGCATTCCCACAGAATCTACGTCCGGTGGGCATTTTTTTTGTTTTTTTTGTTTCATTTTGTTTTTTGTTTTGTTTTTGTTTTTTCTTTTCTTGCTTTTTTTTCTT